>CAHIKZ030003683.1:520000-607500 GCA_903632075.3 Acanthosepion pharaonis
TATATATATATATATATATATGAAAAACTGCGATCGACTAATTCTTCTCTAAATGATATATAACGTTCTTACTATTATATATATTCAGCCAATGAAAGTTGCTCATGCCTCCAGAAGAATTGTTTCAGAACCTGTTAGAAACATATTAGAGACCAAAGTACTGTATCACTTGAATTAAAACTTTGAAGAGCTGTTTAAAAATATGAAAAAAAATCATATCGATCAGATCTTCTGTGTTGGAGTATATCATATCTTTATCACGCAAAACGTCGCTGCTATTGCTTTTTATACCAAGTATGTTTTATGGGGTGCAGATGATATTCCCATTCTCAACCGGGTTACTGAGTTGTCTTTCTCCTAAAGTTAGATAATTTTTTATACCCTTGTTATTACCCACTATCTTGCATTGGAGAAGGCGTGTATTCATTAATTTACATGGATATATGTATAAAAGCAGAACTTTATTTGAAATATCCAATCTCAATTTCTGTGCCGATAACCGCTACGTCATCCGCAGGGTCCTAAGAATTTCTGATGCCTTACATATAATCAAAATGGTTTTAGCTCCCAGATTCTATATTTATCCTTGATAAAACGCAAAGAAGAATCAGCAGTATTATTGGTCCTTATCTGCTGGCTCGGCTTCAGTCACATTCCCATCACCGTAAGGTTGTCACCGTGTGTCTTTTCTATAAGTATTTTCATGGTAATTTTTCAGATGAACTCTTCCGTATGGTACCTATATTCCTGAAATTTAAGCGCAGTAATAGACTAGCGTCGTGATTTCATCAATTTACATCTGAGATGACTGGTTTAACCGTAAATTCCATGGTAACAGTTTATTTTTTCACACTTCTCCGTTGTGGAACTCCCTTCCAGCTCCATGCTTTCTTTAATCTTTAAAAGATATGCAATATCAATCGCTATCTCCTCTTTTACTGATTTCCTATTCATTAGTTATGTTTCTGTTTCTAATTCGTTTACACTCTGTAAACGCTTGTGTCATAATGACTTTACAGCCTTGATTTGGAGAAATTCGATTAAAATGTAATTATTCGGGAATCAATAAAATAACAGAAACAAATAAACGCAAAAAATCTATACATTTTTCATAGTAAGTGAAGCAACAGTAGGATCTATAAAAATGCATTACGAAACGAACTATTTTATCAACTGAATTAATCCTTTGAAAAGCTAACAAATTATAAAAAGACACAGTTTTACATTGTTAAAGAAAATGGTCTTACATATTTATGATAGAAAAGTAATCCAAAGGAGAGACCGAGAAAATGAAATACGTCCATGTTGAAGCAATTTTTTTATCTTCAACTTATGGAATGGTAGACGCAGCAAGAAAATCTAATGTCCTTTCTTACGACAAGGTTAAATTTGTCATTTATATCATTGTTTTGGTGGAGATAAATAAAACAGTCTATCGATTAGAAACACCTGCTTGTGTTCTTTGTCTTTTGACTCCTAAATGAACGGGACCAAGCGTTTTCTTTTTTCTTCTTTTTTCTCTCTGAAAACTTTCGCCTGATTTCATACTTATCTTTGGTCGAGCTTTCTTATTTTTCACACTATTTTCTTCTTGAGTGTCGCCATTTTTTTTCGGTTTCTACTTCCTTTACTTTTCTTTTCGTTTTCTTCTCTTGCTTATTCCATTCATGACAGTTTTTTTGTACTTCTTTAGATTATTTTTATTTGTAAACATTTCGTTTTCACACATTTAGCAACGTGTGACTTTTACTGTATAACAAGCCTTTTCAATCCTCCCTGACTTTATACTTTCGTGCTTATTTTCACAATAATCTTGACTGTATGGTTTCGATACAAATTCTAGTATTTAAATTCTAAAGTTTCCCATAATGGTAAGCACAACTTTTATTATCATTATTATTATTATTATTATTATTATTATTATTATTATTAGTAGTAGTAGTAGTAGTAGTAGTAGTAGTATAGGTTCACGCAATGAAGGATCCACGATTCACTTAAGGTATAGGGTTACTAAATGTAAGTCTTGTATGTGCAAGAGGTGTATATTATGAGGATATGAAGGATAGATAACAGTTGGCTCTAGACTATAAGTGCTCAATATTGAGTGATTGAGTAAACATCTTTTCGGGGTCAAATCACGATGCACTAGTCATGGTAAAGCCTTAATAAAATTAATTATGAATACTGTACAAATATTTTAAAATGTTTACAGTAGATAGTTTAAAATATCTACGTCTTAACTAATAGTTTTAAATAGTTTTTTCTTTTTAAAAAATATTTAGACATTACAATAACTTGTTACCTCCCTTGATGTTTGCACGTTTGTCTAGATGATATTTAAAAAAAAATGTACAGTAAATAAACTTAGAGTTTTTCTCTTCACATGTAAAATTTTAATTTTCATATGAACACAACAATGTCGTCTTAGAAAAATTATGAACACATCAACCATTTCTCTTAACTAGACGCTGATGACGTCATTGTGCCAATGTACAAAGTACCCGGAATAAAATGAATAGGCATCAAGATAGTAATTTTCTTTCTTTCCTATTGTATGTAATTTATATGCTTTGTTTGAATAAAACATTGAGCTCTCTATGTGAATCAGCTTTAATATTCTTTTTATATTATATTATTAGGATTCACTTGGATTATATACCAACGAATTTCATATATATATATATATATATATATATATATATATAGTCCTAAGATGTGCTATAATTATGGGATAAAGTGCTCAATAGAGATAGAGCGTGTGTAAATATAAAAGTGAACATAGAAGTCAACACTTAGAGATATCAGTCTGCACCACTGACTAACCACAATGCATCACTTACCCGTATATATATAAATAGCCGAGAAAAATAACAGGACTCGTAGCCTGACGATTGCATCTATCATGAAACACACTGTTGCCTCTAAGTGTTGACTTCTATGTTCACTTATATATATATATATATATATATATATATATATATATATATATATATATATATATATAAAGCATGGAACCAGAAGATAATAACGGAATCGAAGTACCACAAATATAGTACCACGAGAAAGAAAACTGTTAGGACAGTACTTACGATTACATCAAACCAAGAAAAAGCACATGGAAGCAAATTTAGGGCGGTTAGAAAGTGACTGAAGCTGAGACGCTAGGTATATAAACTTATTTGGTTCCCTGAAACAGATTTTTCTTGTACTTCAAGCCGATCCGTTCGACATTTGTGTCAAAAGTGGCAACGCTAACATTACGAAATTATGCACTGCTCCGCAAACGAAGAATTCGCAAAAAAATCTCTCACTAGATTCACCGACTTATTAGTTACATTAGGATGAATAGACTTAAGTCATTTCAAAAATCCCATTGCCTTGTCTATTTTTCCATAACTTTTGAACCAGCTTGATGCATTCATTTAAAATTATTTTACAATTTCAAATTATTATCCTCAAAAATCAGATGCACATTTTTTCTAGGGTTTGTGCTTTTTTGATCTGATAATTGGTGCCTGATCTGTGCTGCAATCATGAATGTTACTGATTCTCTTTTCAGGTGATCTCTGCGCAACCCTGAGTGTATGTTACTAATTGAATCTGACTCGATTTTATATTCTCCCGGAAGTGTTTTCTATTTTTTTTCTTTCTATTATTTAATTGATAAATTTTCAATATTTGTCAATTTTACAAATTCTCTGTCACAAGCATATTTCATATTTCTTTCACGACTCAATTGTACATATTTTATCTCACATTAAACAGTTTAACAGAAAACTGCGCTGATATAACCTTCTACGATGTCTTCTCTTTTTGTATTGAGATGGTCACATCATTTCTGCTAGCATAACATCTTTAAACATTTGATGGGATTATATACGCACGGATCTTCTGTCAAGGAAAATATTTTCTGTGATCTCTACCTAGAATCAAAATATCATTCGACAGACTTCTGCCAATTTTCAGTGTAATATCAGATTGTGCTGACTAGCTTATTATTTTCAAGTTTGTTTTACAGCTAAAGTCTAGCAGGAGATTTCACATACGGTATACACCCGCGTATCATGCAACTTTTGAAGACGTAATTTTGAAGCTAATTTTAAGGGGTTCGCATCATACATGTGATATAAAATTAATGTATTTACTGCTGATCATGGCTATGCCGTTGACCACACTATATATCAATTTACTGTAGTCAAATTAACTTCAAAATTAGGTCTTCAAATATCGCATGGTACAGGTAATATACGGTAATTGCTTCCTACCAAACCAGAAATTCTAATGAAGAGAGGATCCCGTTATTTTTTATTATTATTATTTTAGAAGTTACATGTAGACAAACAAAAACATACAGAAAAGTCGTTCAACTTCTTATTATATACAATTATTGCTTTGGTTTATTTTTTTCTTTTATATAAATCCCTGTAGGAAATTTGTTTTATAGACTTTTATTTTTTTTATCTTTATGAACATTTCAATGTTTCCTTAATTCTTTGTATCATATCTCTTAAATTCCTTTTATATTTTCAGTCGACGGCTTTTTTCTCTCTTTTCTCTCTCTCTCTCTCTCTCTCTATATATATATATATATATATATATATATATATATATATATATATATATATATATATATCCATTTCTAACATAATATATTAATATCTGTGTGTTTGGTCTCAATTAATTCTTTTAGCGTTCTCATCTATTTTTTTTATTTTACATTGTGCCTCATTACTTTTCATTTTTAGTGGTAAATATTCTGCTTTACTTAGATTTTTTTTTTCATTTTCACCTAAATGTGTCATCGTGTTTATCTTTCTTCTCGATGACCATCTTGTTTAGGCAATTATTCACATTTTCAAAATTAATTTCAAAATTCTTCTTCATCAAATAAATTTCTTCGTTGCGTTCATTTTCTTCCTCATTGCATTCCTTTTAAACATCACTAAAATAACTATTATACATTCTTGTTTCTTTTCTGGTTTCTGGTTTCTCTTTTCAATAAACTTTTCGTTATCTTAATTCTAAGTCTCATTTTTGTTATTAAAAACAAGAATGCTTTTATTTATCTTCTGTTTTAACCTCTTCTTCTAACCTATTAAATAGTTTATCTTTCTTATCGTCTAACCCCTTGCTTCTCGATTGTGACCTTTCCTAATCATGGTCATTTCATCTCCCGTCTTTTTTCGCCTTTATCTCATTACTATTATAATTTTCTTCTTTGCTTAATACCGTCATGCACTAGTATTCCAGGATATCCGTCTACTAGGGCGGCTAGCCAATCCCTATTGCAGACACTTGCTCCGGCACATTTGTGTTTTCTCAGCAATCACAGAGCCCATCTGTGGTTTATACCGCAAATATGTTGAGCAGACCTTAGTTACAGTTTCTGGGAGAGAGCGTGCTATCTATGTATTAAAATTCTCATTCTTTAAATTACCTTCCTTTCCTTTGATTTCCCTTCTTCTTCTTTTTCTTCTTCTTCTTCTTTCCAATTATTTTCATAATCGTAATTGATTGCGTATGTTTCTTGCCATTTGTCGGACGTTTCTTTTTCAATCATACTTTGTTTCGTTCACTTCTTTTAATTTTTCTACTGTTTTCGAAACATTAAAACTCTAGACGATAGAGATGTGATTCCGCATAGAGATGTTGAGTACCATGGACATTTTACATCACGAACTAGAAATTTAAAATTATGGAAACTAATAGGACTAGAAAGAGACAATAGACATCGCTGGGATACATTATGATAAAAGGAAGGCTAGGAAAACTTAATACTCACAAGACCTAATCAACGAAGGGAATTTACTGTATGATATTTTGTGAATAGATAGCAGGGGACGAAAGAAATGACAGTAGAGAGCCAAAATTGTTTAATGCTACAAGAGACAAGTAGTTGAGGAGAGCCGTGGTCGCCAACCTTCTGAAGGTTAACGATAATAAGGATCATAGAAGACAACCTGAGATAAACACTGACCACCATTTGTTAACGGGGTTTGAATATTATAATATCGATATTACTTCTTAAACTTACTGTTTAAGTAACAGTTGCTTTTATCGGTCGGTGAGTAAAAAATATGTTAAATAAATTTTAATCATAACGTTCTCTTGATTGGTCTCTTGAAGGATATCATTAAGACTAAATGCAAATCGACCAATCAAAATAAAATAAAACCTCATGTAAATGAAAAATAGGAAAATGAAAGGGAAAAGTGCAAAACGTTTGGGGGAAAGAGAGTTCCTTTCGGACAAAAAGCGCACATGACGCTGTCGTTGAGCCTAATGACGCGGACAAAGGAGGGAGTGGCGCGCTGCATACATTCACGCGTCCGCAAAGAAAATACACACGTGCATTACCGTGATAAGAAATGCAAGGAAGGGGAATACGGGTCGTTGTTCAAGTCTGCTGTTTACTGAGACCGAACGAAGAAAAAAAGGGAAACTGTAGAAATTAATAAAAAATGACCCCCACCCATAAGGAAAAA
Organism: Acanthosepion pharaonis; assembly: GCA_903632075.3. Classification (NCBI taxonomy): domain Eukaryota; kingdom Metazoa; phylum Mollusca; class Cephalopoda; order Sepiida; family Sepiidae; genus Acanthosepion; species Acanthosepion pharaonis. Next base: position 526,486 of record CAHIKZ030003683.1, read on the forward strand.
AAAATTGAAATATCACAAAAGACAAAAAAAAACAAAAAACAAAATGGCCAAAGCACGAATATTTGTTACTGTTTCTGAAACGGTAGTGGCCCACGGGTTGTTGACATAAAGAAGAGGTTTAAGGGTAGGGAAGGAAAACTAAGTGTTTGGCACAATTATTTTGGATAAGACAAAATTTCCAGTATCAAAAAAAAAAAAAAAAATCAGTCCCGTTCAATTGTGTGTGTGTGTGTGTGTTGTGTGTGTGTGTGTTTCTATTTCGTGTTATTTTCTGTGCTTTCCTCTCTGTATTGGAAACGTTTCACTCCAAGCAAGGCGTTAATGTCGTGAGGACGCCGGTTGTTATAGGGAGTGAAATTAAATGAGAAGACTTTAGTGAGTTGAAAGTTAAAAAAAAAGGACAATAAACGAACTGACATCACGAAGACAAGATGGCGATTGGCGCTGCATTTAAAGTTTTGAAGATCATAAGTGACAGAGAAACAACAGTTCTAAAGGCGAGAAGTCAGAAAATATAACTTTTAGAATAGAACGATACGGTCGTAACGATGTATTGAGACCTATTTGTCTATATTGTATTACGATTAATTTCATTCAGTCGACTGTCCTGAGTATGACGATAAACTACTTTTGTTTCCGAGGTAAGACGATAAACTACGTCCATCAGCAAGAACTCTGATCAGGAGTCTTAATTGCTGGTGTTCCCAAGTCCGCACTGAGCCGTGGTGGTAGCACCTGTTAGGGTCCCAGCTATGGGCAAATAGTTAACCCCGAAACTGAGGTAAAAAAAAACATTATGAAAGTGTAAAACTAGGTTTTAAGACCAGACATACTTTGTAAAAGATTATTATCAGAAATTAATTTTTGAAGAAAAACTATTACCAGCAATATGCTTTTCAAGAAAAATATTACTGCAATACATTTTTTTAAATTATATTATCAGATATACATTTTTGAGGAAAAAATATTAGCAGAAATAGATTTTTAACAAAACAAAAATATTACCAAGAAAAAAAAATGTAATCGGTATTAAATGACCCATAGATGTTGATATGCCGTAACACAAAACAAACCAAATAATTCAGTCGAGGCACTAGGAAGAGAAAAGTCATCAGATCAGATGCTATTAAAATACTTGCAGAAAAGACAGCGGGAAACTAATACAATATTGGTGTGAAAGTGACTGAACATGAATTGCCAGGTCAAGATCGGTTACATTACAAATCCTTTGTATTTTGTCAAGAATCTTGAGATATATATTAGAATAACCAGATCGGATATGGCAACAATATTCAATGCACGAAATTATGGTAGATTTATAAATCGGTAATGATGGATTCTGAGGGGGAAAATGATCTGGAAAGACACAAATTTGAACATTTATGGGAGTTTGTGTTTTATACATTGTACATAGGATATTGAGGTAGTCTATCATATATATATATATATATATATATATATATATATATATATATATATATAAATAAATGGTACTCGTTTGAAAAAACCTCGGATAGCTCAGCTTTCAGTAGAACTAATCGGTACCCGAGGAGAAAAGGGGGAATAAAAAAAGAAAGAACTAAGAACATTAAAACAAGGCGAAAACAATCGATTGAAGAATACAGAAGACGGCGAGTGAAGTTGGATGCAAATTCTTGAAGATTGTAGTTTTCAGGGAAGCAAGTAAAAGGAAGAGAGTTCCACAGGCGGGAAGTGCGAGAAAAGAGACTATTGGAGTAGAAGTGGCGATTACATTTAACTATTTCAACAATAAAACGGCGGGCTAATTTAGTAGCACGTTTAAATTTACGTAGTCAAGTTACCAGGGGAAAATAGTCCGTCCGTGCTGTTGCGATGAAAATATTTGTAGATATGACAGAGGGAAGCCACATCACGTCAATGAAAAAGGAAGTAAAGTCGAGATGCCAAATTAGCCTTCAGTTAAATGACATGGGAAATACGAGACTCCATCTATTTTTACCGCGTAGATAGAGGTTAAATCAGTGGGTAGACTAAACCCTAGATTTGAATGGAAGTCTCTTTTAGTGAAGGAAAACTCTGAATTCTAAAATGTATTTTAGAATTCAGAGTTCGGCTGTATATATTTCTCTGAGTTTATACGTCTAGATGAGCTTTTCATCTTACGGTGTATGTGTGCTTTATATGCATTTAACATTTTTAATGTTCTTATTTTGGTTATTCGTTTTTGGTCTTGTAGTTGTATTAGTGTTTTATACTATTGTTCACCTAATCTGTTTTCCGTTTCCCTTTCAGCACGTTGACGATCATGACTCACTACAATTTCTTCTCATTTGTAGCTCTTAATAAATGTTGTCTTTATGTTATTTCTCCTAAACCTTTAATCAATTTACTCAAGCTCACTGTGTTATACGTTGTTGTCCTTGTACCCGCCTTGCTCTCAATCCAAAACACTTCCTTCATTATGGGCACTAGAAATTTCAACTGTCTCTTATTGATGTAAAGTTTAAGTTTCATTTTTGTTTCCATTTTCTCTAAAACTTCGCCGTTGCTCTAATTTCTAGTTCATGGGAGTCTCAGCATCCTTCTGTAGTACCACATTTCTGTTGCTGCATGTCACTTCTTCGTCCGTGAGATTGTCTATCATTGAATGTCAAATCAGGACTGATATTACATGACATTTCAGTAGTATTTTCTTTATTTCTAACGAACAAAGCTCACACCCCCACAAAGTAAAGACTCACGGAATGAGTTTATCAGGCATATGAGGATATGTAGGATAGATAAATGGAGACTCTAGATGTGAAAAATGCTGTGATTAGAGAAACATCGTTACAGGAGTCTTTTCCCCAAAGTAACTGTTCTGACAAAGACATTGTCTCAGTGGCACTTCATCTTTACGAATGGAATACATAAGGTTGAATATGGATTAATCTAGCCACGAAACGGCCGGTCCTTGTCCGGGTTTGTGTATGTATGTAATGGTCCGGTTTTGTTTGTAGGTGTTTAGGTTCCTATCTTTCTGTGTTTATGCGTGTGTATGTAATTGTGCGTGTGCGCGCATGAATGTTGCATAAACCTATGATTCGACGTGTATGTACGCTTATATTTGGATTGTGCTATTCGCTATGAATATTCCAATTTTAATCTTTATAATTTTTTTTTATGTATGGGTGTGTCTCTGTGTTAATGTGTAGGTTTTTGTTTGTAGTTGTATAGGTGTTTTTGTGAGGGTTGGTTTGTATGTGTGTGTGTATTTATGTTTGTAATTATAAATGAAGTGTATGCATTATTGTGACAGAACCCTTAGTGAGATTCTATGTGCGTTGGGGTAACTGAGTTTGTGCGACTGTATTTGTATGCGTTGCTTCTCTATAAAATTTGTGTGTGTGTGCGATTTTTATGCCTTTTCTATTCTATTTTCTATGTGTCTTTCTATATGTCTTTCTATTTGTAATGCGTATGTGTTTCACTGTAAGCGTTTCTGAGCGCGTTTTTTATATAATATTTTTTTCCTTACATCTGTTTTATACGCGTATTTTTTCGTGTCTGTCTCAGTCTGTGTATGTACTTTTTGTCACACACTGGCCAGACGATTCAATTTATTGAACTCTATTCCAATCTTACCCGTTTTGCTCCGGGGCTGCACGGGATGGCGACTAACCCGCTGTTTTTCTCCTACATCCTGGCTCCGTGAAACTTTCTTCACTAACAAATAAACGAATTCACATTTCAGCTCATACTGAAGTGACCTCTTCTGAGAATAAGATAATTGCAAAATCCACAAGTGCAATCAAACAATGTAGATATTCTTTTATGTTTCCCTGACTCTGTATCGATTCATCTGAAATTTCTTCCTCAATCTATACACAACTCTGGTAATCTACTTTGTTTAAAAGTAATAATCTATTTCCATGAAGTCACTAGAAGGATTAAGCATCAAAACAAAACAAAACACGATTAAGAAAATTATATCAAGTTTAGAAAAAATATATGATAAATATAGTTCAGTAATAATAATATAAAAATAACAAGAATAACGGTTGACATAAAAATCGGGTAATCTTTCGACAATGGATACGATGCTTTAAAATGGAGAAAACGACGACAGAGCACAAAAAACAAGTCTTTGATTGTGGATAACGATAGTATTTAGAAAATGAAAAATTCATATCGAAATATCTACCCAAATCCACCCAACCAATCAGAACAAATACCTTAGATTTATAATTTACGAGGTTGAACTGAGAGAATATCTTGAAGTGTGTATAAATATTTAATATTTCTACGAAATAATAATAATACTATTAGTACTTCTAATAATAATGATGTATTTTTGAAGAAAAAGCTGCCAAAATATTTTAAATAACTATCAAAATACAAGGATCTCAGAATAAAAAACATATGTAACATATGAGGACATCGATAATTCCAGTTTTAGTTGGAGCCTTCGGATAGATTGAAAAAGTTTCCGATAAACTCATTGAAGGGATTCCTGAAAGCCTGTGCCTTAAAGAATGACAAAAAAATGTACTTGCAAGTACAGCTCGTACCTTACGAAGAACTTGATCTATGTAAAATGCGATTTTATTTTTTACAAAAATGATTAGTGGAAAATATAATTAAGCGATTTCTGAAATTAGGTATTTGGTTGGGACCCGGAAGGAAATCAAAGGTAATAATAATAATAATAATAATAATAATAATAATAATAATAATAATAATAATTTCCGCTTGCTGGACTGATGGAATAATGGTGGACATGGGCCGTTCTTTGGCTGTCAAAATACAAGGACCTTGAAATAGAAATCTCGAAAATGTGGCATATGGGAACATCAACAACCCCTGTTGTAGTTGGAGCCCTAGGACTGGTTGAAAAAGGTTGCAGTAGACTAATTGTAGGGATTCCTGGAAGTCCATGCCTCAAGGAGATACAAAAAATTGTTCTGACAAGTAGAGCCCACACTTTACGAAGGGCTTTATCTATGTAATTTTTTTTTTTTTTTTTGTCAGTGGAAAGTGTCATGATGCTATTTGTAACCTTTGGGTCCCAAACGCCAGAAATCAAAGAAAATAATAATAATAATAATAATAATAATAATAATAATAATAATAATAATAATTAATAAATAAATAAATATTTAACAGATTCTTTACAGATGCACTCTCACTGCAGGGAAACGTCTTGCACATGATATCTCTTTGGACTAATTTAATTACCAGAGCTCAAAATATGCCATGATGTAGCCAGCAAATTCTTTTCTATCACAGTCATCGCCCGTCAACAGAAGTAGATGTTTATCCCTTGTTTCATTTTTAAGATTTGTTTTCGGGTCTCTTCTAAAGCCTTCTTCAACTTTATACTTCAAAATGTCTTTTCATAAATCCTGCATTTGTTTTAGTAATCATTTATGTTCCCTCAATGTGAATAGATAGGTTTTACCAATCGTCCATTTCACACTCCTCCCAAGTCTTTTGAATAGGAGTAGAGGTTTATTTCCTGTTTAGGATTGGGTTTTTGGTTTCTTGTAATGGATTTCATTTTCTTTTCCTCCCAGTAATCCCTTAGTGATATTAACACCTTGCCTGAGGTGAATTGATTAACAAATATATATAAATTGTAGGAGATTTTAAATATATAAAGACTTCAATTCAACAGCAAGAATGTATATTTAATGATAGAAGAAAATAAAATAAAATAACCTAAAGTCAAGAAAGCATTGAAGTAGCGACTACAGAAGAACACAATGTAAGTAAATCAGTTTTTATCGCTGCTTATTATTGACCCTTGATTTGCCTGCTATTTTCTCTCTCTCTCTCTCTCTCTCTCTCTCACACACACACACACACACAAACACACACACTAGGTTTATGTTATCCATTTCTAACTGAGGCCGGTAGAATCGAGGTATCAATGGCCATATTTGGCCATTTTAATCAAACATTATCTTGCACAAATATGATCTTTCTTTCTGTTATGTTTTGGCAATCAGAGCATTGTTTGTATGATGGCAATAATGAAAAGAAAAACAAAGGAAAACAAAACAACAGATGAAACACACGAACACACACACACACACACACACACACATATATACATATATATATATATAAATATATATATATATATATATATTCTGATGAAAATATAGTTTTAATTTATGTTCCATTTATTTCATTTTTTGCGTAATATAGACGACAGTTTATCGATCTTACCCTGTAAACATACAGTTCCTTATCACACATTTGCATAAAGCCTCTATAAAAATGAGTTTGGATTGAAAATACACAAGCCAATTTTTGTAGATATCCCATCAGGCGTTCAGGTTTCTCCACAGATCTGTGGGAATTGTCAGTCTTATTTTTAAATACAGTGAATATGTTTCCTATTGTTTCTTCTCGGTTTACCCGAAGCTAGATAATCCAGTCTACCCTTCTAGTTAATCTGTGCAATTCCTGGAGATTTTGGTGCTAAAGTGACCACAACAGACATACGGATACAAATGTCATTTTTGGAGATATTTATTTTTGGACTTCTAGAGCTTCCTGAATTTATTTACATGTTCAATGCTGTATGGTTTAGATTGGAAATAATATGTAATAATAATTGTTTTGATTTACCCAGTAGAAATAATAAGAACATTGGTATTTCAATGTGTATTTTATTTTCTTCGTCGGATTTGTTTACGCTAAAACAGGGCTTTTCTCACATTTTATTAATTTATTTCTTATTTATTTACACAATGAACTTCCTTCACAACATTAAATAATTTTCTTTAGATTATCTGTTCATTTTTTTTTCTCGACTTTGCCTTTCAATTTTTGTTTTGTTAAGTCTTCCCCGAACACAAAGAGTGTGCAGGAAAAACAGTTGGTGAATGTCAAAATTTTGACGCGTTTGAAATTTAAACTTTGTTCATTTCTTTCTTTTTTTTTAATTAAATATTCACCATGAGAATTAATAATGGGCTAGTTACTGTGAAAAAATTATTTGTGAAAATTCTTACTAAAAAATCCACTCCTCGCCTTTTTGTTCATTTTGCACGAAATCTATTCCATTATCCTTAAGTAAATCAAGTTCAGCCTTGCCGCCACGTTTCCAGTTACACAATATCTGGCGTATGTCACGATAATTAAAAGTGAATGACTTAACCTCGTTTGACACGAAAGCATAAACATATAAAAGAAGAGGCAAGTGTCTTCTGGATCGTTGTAAAACGGCAATACACTTCTCTCGCCTACTCACACGTAAAAGAAACCTTTATGCACAGACACACGTACAAAAACACGCGCATACACGCACATGGGCATATATATATATATATATATATATATATATATATATATATATATATATATATAGGGTACCCATAAAGTTCGTGCGCACTTTAAAAATTTATAATTTTATTTGTATTTGCGAGAGAAATAATCTGTAAAAATGTTATAATCCAGTGTTTCAACAAGATGGAGCTCCTTGTCACTTTGCTCTGCGTTTTAGAGAGTTTCTAAATCCGGAATTTCCTAACAGATGGATTGGAAGGGGTGGACCATTTTATTGGCCTCCACGTTCGCCAGATATTGACTCTATTAGATTTTTTTATGGGGGACATATGAAAAAAATTGTGTATGCAACTAAACCTAGTTTATTAGAAGATTTGAAAGCTAAAATAACTAATGTGATTTCAGGAATTACTGTAAATCGGTTGACAAATGTTTTCCGTGTTCTGCAAAATCGCATTACCCTTTGTATTGCTAATGATGGAGGACATGTGGAAACTTAAATAAAATTTCAATAAAACCTTAAAAATATAGATTTACTTCTTTCTTATTCTTTTTACAAATTATTTCTATCGCAAAGAAAAATAAAGTTATAAATAAAAGTAATTATACTCGTGCGAACATCTTAGGTGTTTTGGCTTGGAAATGAACAAACCAATACCCAAGAAAAAAAATAGAAATAAAAAAAGAAAGAAATAAGAACATGAAATTCAGGCGGAAACAATCGTCCAGAATCCAAGCTCAGAGTCCAAAGAAAAAAAAAAAACTTCCAACATGGGTAAAGCAAAAATAACTAAGCAAAGTACTCAATACACTAAGTAGAGCAAATCTAACTATGAACCTAAAGAGACAGGCAAACTTACCTAGGTTTCACCTACGCGGATCGTCAGGGTACGCGTACCCTGACGATCCACGTAGGTGAAACCTCTTTAGGTTCATACAACAAAAGAATTTCGTGGATTTATCAAATTACAAAATTCATATAAAAAAATTCTCACTTTAATTATTTGAAGTTTAACGTTACGACTTGTCCGTTCCAATATTATATAACCGTTAATAAATAACACATTCTTTAAAAAATAAATCTTTCCGTCTACAACACATTTAAAGGAAAAATTACAGCCTGATGATAAGGACATGATGTTATTGAAAGTACTTGCTGCTCTAAAAAAATACACCAGATCTATCTGACAACAGGTTTATACATAAGGATCGCATCATTCAGTGGACTGTTAGTAGTTTAATGCTTATATTAAGTCTGTTAGCGAAGCGTTTTCGCCATTAATTGAATTAATATTGCTAATTGATTCAATGTATCATTATCTCTTTATAATATAGTACAATATATATATATATATATATATATATATATATATATATATATATATATATATATATATATATATATATATATAAATAATACACTTGTAAAATTTTTAACCATTTCCTCTGGTGCTATTTTGGTGCGTCAGACCAAACAAAAACGTTGTAAATATCTGTATCAATGACAAAACTGTATATGTGGCATTTGAGAGTTTTGTATACAAATAAGAACACACACAGCTATACGCTTATAAATGTAAGCAAATCTTATGTATGCTGCCACCTCAAATATTTTCCTTAAAAAAAGACTTCAAGTGAAATTGGGCGGCTGAATGCCAAAAAGCATTCGAAACCATTGGACTTGTTTCTGTCGAATTTTGATCTAAAATTAGAATAAGTCGTGGCGAACGATGCTAGTAACTAAGTTATCAGTGCTCTAATTTTGCATAAGCACAGAGATGGTTCTTTAAAAGCGATAGTACAGTTGGCAAGAACACTTTTATCGGCTGCGATTGAAAAAGAGGATTTGGGAATAATTCTTACGGTGAAAAGAAATAACAAATTAATACACAGTAGAGGTTTTACACTACAGACGGCCCACTGTTTATTGTTATCTATTTTCGGATCGCAAAAAATTATCCGGAGACATACAGCGACTCGGCTACATCGTTGGTGGACAAATATTTTGAATTCTTCTTTTATGTTTCGTGTCACTTCACGACGTAGTTGATCATGGCCCTCCATATCTTCCTTTCCGTTGTAGCTCTTAAGAAGTTTTGTCTTTTGCTATATCTCCCGAACCCTGTCCTACCATCCAATCACTCAAGTCCATCAAGTATTTTACGCGCTTTTTTCCTCTGTCTTTCTTTCCCTTAATCTGTCTCGAGAGTATCAGATTTTCCAAGCCATCCTTCCTCATTACGTGACCAAGTAATTTGTTTCTTCGTGATGTTAAGTATAAACTTCCTTTTTCTTTCCATTCTCTTCAAAAACTTGTTGCTCACATGTTCGGTCCATGTTATCCACAGCATATTTCTATAGAGAGACATTTCTGTTGCTTCAAGTCTCTTCCTCATCTTTGAGAAAATTGTTCAGCTTTCGCTTCCATAGAGGAGGACAGATATCATGTAACAGTTCAGTACTCTTTTCTTTGTTTCCAAGGAAATTTTTCCGTCTATTAATACCCTGTTTATCTTTTCGAATGCGTTTTGGCAATTCCAATACATCTTCTGATCAAGTGTCACACTTTATGTCCTCAGCTAGAACACTACCAAGATACTTAAATTTCTTTACCTACTTTATTCCCGACCTGTAATTTGCATTTTGGGATTATCTTCTTGCTGATGACCAGGCATTCTGTCTTATTGTAGTTTATGCTTAGTCCTTTCAATCACATATTAAATGAAAGTTTTTCTTATATAGTAAACTGGCATGTGGGCCCTGTTGAACTGACATTTTAAAAAGGAATTTCTTCAATCAAAATGTTACGTCACGCAGATGATGTGTTGATACATATCTAAACTGTGAATCGTCATATTTTTTTACGGTAATTGCAGCGATGAGAATGAAAGTCAGAATGTTCTCTGCAATACCGTACGTGATCTACCAGTGACGCTGAAATGAAATTGAAAATCTCATATTGATACTTTTATTACATAAAAAAATCAAGGTGTAAATGTCATGCGAAAAATGAAATTAAATTGAAAACTAACGTTGACAATATTTTCTAAATCTACGACGTAATCTTAATGTATGGCGAAAAAGTGGTAATGCCTGCATCACTTCAGAAAAGGATGTTGAAAGAAATTCATAGAGTATCTGTCTATATGTCTGAGATCAGGTATTATGTACATTATTTACATTATTCGGGCCATTGCCCTCAACTTTGTGGCCATATTTATTACAATGTTTCGACCGTTGTACGCTCCGGCCTTCTTCAGGTGGTTGGAATGTCGCACTTAACCATTTATTTCGCTCACTGGTGTAGACTGTTCTAGTTCCACGTGCCATGTTTAATGGATGTCAGTTATCAGTTAGCTTCTGTTAATTCCCCTCTGAAAGTTCTCCACTGCCTTAACCGGGTATTGAACTCACACTGTTTGGGTCCTGTCACTGGATATATCTAACGCCTTTATTCACTGTGCACAGATACCCAGATGTCCTCAAGGACACATGTCACAGCGGATAAATGCGTTAGTTATATATATATTTATATATATATATATATATATATATATATATATATATATATATATATATATATATATACATATATATATATATATATATATATATATATATATATATATATATATATATATATCTATCTATCTATCTATCTATCTATCTATATATATATATATATATATATATATATATATATATATATATATATATATATATATATATATATATATATATACACAAACTTTATTATCATGGATACTTCTTTTTGCGGAATAGTTTTTTATTTATTGATCAATTTGTAATACCTCTGTCAACCTACACACTTTAAGTAAGATAACATGTCCACTAAATATTTTTATCGTATTTACACTAATTGTGACACGAGGCCAAAAAGAGTGGAGTTCAGCGAGTTTGGTTATCATTAACTAACCTATACCACGTTAATCCAATTCACGACCTACTCACTCATTACAAGTAACAAATATATCACAAGAAGTCATCCTTCACCATTTAACCCTACATATACCACAATACCCAATATACAAATGGGACATACAAAAACACCAAACACGTTTTTCGAAAATATATATATGCAAATTTAGTGATGGTATGAATTGTCGGGGAGGGTATGAATCCTATATATAACGTAATATATAACAAGATATCAAACAACAAAAACAGGTGTTAGTGAGACTAGTCCACCCCCTCCGCCACAAAAATAAGTGTGGCTGCTGAGTTCTGTATTTAAAACTGAATGGGAAGGATAAAGTAAATACGGGTCTGGGAAAATCAAAAAGCTGAACCAGCCGAGACGAAAGAAGGAGACGAAAAATAAACTGCGGTGTTTGGGAAGGTCGACTTTGATCATAACAAAAACGGTGAGCTGGGTACAGGCCGGGAACGACAGTCATTCACATTAACTAGATACACAAAACGAGTCTGCCTCACTTGACCAAGAAGACTTAAAAAAGGAACCCCATGATAGCCCCTTTCACACGAACCAAACTCACTACTTTCACCTGCCTTTCACTGAAATCTCTCGACACCAAGCGCTCTTTGTCAGTTGTGATCTTCACCTTCAGCTGATGCTGAAAGAATCCGATCAGAATTTGATGAGAATAGCGTTCGTATCGCAAGATTCCCTCCATTCGCATCGTCCAGACCACCATTCTTGCCACGGTCAGCAGTGTCAAAAACACTATTCGTTTCTCCTCAGAAGACGAGGGCGACGCATTATCGCCCAGATTTGCGAGATCGATGATCACAAATTTATCGGGAGCGATACGTGCCTTCAACTCGCCTATATAGTCCCAGAAAGGGCGCGCATGAGGACAATGGTGGGAGGCATGCGAAGCCGTTTCTTCTAAACCAAGGTCACACCGATAATCGTCGGGCAAATCCACCCAGCCTCGCAGACAGGATCCTTCACGACCTCCGCCACTAATTCACGATACGAGACGTTTCGTGGCCGCGAAAGGTCCTAGGAAATACTGTCAAAGCCGCTCGACGTGTGTTGAAGAAAATCTAGTTACCTGTACCTACGATGGCGTTTAGCCCAGGAAATAGGGGGAGTGATTGTAAGGCTAGGGAAGGCGACCCTAACACTCCGTGCCAAAATCGAATCCTCTGTCAAAACGTGGCGTAGGAAACGCCAACCATGAGATGAGTCGATGACTCACCAAATGGGGGTAATCTCAGCAGGGACAGCGATTCCACGTAGGGCCGGACTGTTTGCCGGGTTCTTCAGCCATTGACAGAGGGGCTCCAACGCCAATGCATAAAGTAGCGGCGACAGCGGGCAACCCTGATGAACAGATCGAGACTGCGCAAAACCGACCAGGACCGGGCAAAAGCGCCCGACAGCTTTCGGTTCACCTGTACTACAGCACAGGGGGAGCGATACAAGAGGCTAATCCACCTTCAGAAGCCAGGTTTGAATGAATCAGCCTGCAGGACAGCAGCCAGCTACCGATGGTCGACCCTATCATATGCTTTGGACTGATCCAAATTGATCAGCGAAACATGCTTTTTTCTTTTACACCCTATAGGATCGCGCGGATCAGATGCAGGTTTCTCTGAATTGTTCGGCCCTGCTCAGATCCCAGCAAAATCACGGCAAGTATCTGCAAACGCTACGTCATGATCTTGGGCAAACTTTTAAATCTGTGTTTAGCAGATTTATGGGTCTGTAATCATCTAATTCCCGCTCATCATCTTTGGCCTTTTTCAATAGCGTGACCAAACCCGATTGAGGACGGACACCTACCAGAACCAGTTGCTGATCATGACAGTTACAATCGGAACAAACATGTGCGACAGCCTCAAGTACAATTCATAGAGTAAACGATAAAATCCAGAAAACTTGCGACTGCCGAGAAGACTTCGCCCTCCGTGATCTCACCTTCACTGGTAGCCGCCTCAGTCGGCGATAGCCTAGGAAAGTCAGGCACATAACTGCGATACTCTTAATCACAGAGATCAGGCTTCTTGGTAAACCCGCTCTTGCAATGCCGCCGAAACGCCTCGTACATGCCGCTGGCGACCACACAGTACGCCTCTCTGGGGTCTTGATTTCACGAATGTATCGAGCAATTCTGCGCCCCTGTTCAGGGCTTCGTTAGACATCTTGCTTAACCTAAGCCTAACTACCTGAACATTTTTAGCCTTATTTAGTGCGAGCCGCTGACTATATTCTGTGTTGAACGAACTAATGCAATTCTTAAGCCTCTTTCACCACCTTTTCCCAATAACCACATCCACTAGTTCCCGCTGTATTAGTCTATTTATTTGTTGCTGAAAATCCATTCTGTCCAGTAAAGACAGATTGAACTTGTAGTTTTCAGCCATTTTAGGCCTAACATCTAACGCCATCCGGGTACATGGTCTATGGGCCGAATAGCTTAACCAGTGGAACGCGGAACAATCTAAAATGTCTATATCAGCTCTCCTCACTAACATTCTATCCAGGTAGCTGGTAACTTAAGTGCCCACGTCCACATCACCCGCCTAGATCAAAATCACCGAAGTAAGAATGCCAGCGCGCTATCTTTGGGTCCAGGATGGCATTCCAGTCGGCACTAAATCTAAGCGCGAATAATCAACCAGGAACAGCTCTAAGTGACGGAAAAACGAGACACGCTTCCCGTGATCGTTGGGTGCATAAACCGCAACGACCCAAAATGAGCTATTGTTCACGGCAATATTGGCCACGAGCAACCGGCCTCAAATCTTGCATCCAGGGTTCGCATAACCAACAAGGAAATATCTCTGGCCCGCTTGTCTGCGTATGCTGAGAAGACGACATAGCCGTTAGACAGTACACGAGCATCAACCTCGCAAAGTGTTTCCTGGATCGTAACCACATCTAGGCCAAAGGACAGAAGATCACGATGCAGGCAGGCAGCCTTACTACCATCTCTCAAGTCCTTCGCATTCAAACTTGCTATCTTAAGAATCATTTTTCTTGTTGATTTCATTATTCACAAACTGGATCGAAATGAAAGGACACCGACGGAATCTTCCAAGATCCTTATTCCCGTCTCTGCTGTTAGGCGACCATCCAGGATAATGCTGCTGATGTCCGTGGAATAAATGAGTCTTAGGGCCCTACATAATGAAAGATGGAGGATAACTGGGACCCTCACCGCACAATAATTTTGTAGTGTCTTTATGTCTGGAGTCCCCATTTCAACCAAAAACGCTGCCAACTCGCCTCAATGGGGATCCTATACTTTTAAATCCCTTCTTGTGTTACGTATCCACGTAATCATCCCTGCAGCCTTTGGAAATTTCCAAGTGATTGCCCGTCCACTGAAGAAGTTTAAATAATAGTCTTACGCTTTCTTTTGCGATGATATGTCTCCTTCCAAAGTCTGCCTGCCTATTTGACAAGACTCCTTCCATCCAGAAAACTTCTTAAAGATAGAGATGTAGTGAGGGGTCCTGGGCGTTGGGGTGTTGAGAAAATGAGTGCTGGAGTTGTCATCGGTTGCAGTAGTGTTTGTAAGTAGATGTGTTCGGAGGAGGGGTGTTAGGAAATCGTGGAAGTGGTGCTTTCAAAAGAGAAGAAGGGACGAATTGAGACTTGGTTTACACTATGTCCGTCTCCGGCTCCTAATCGGATCTACTTCGGCCATCACGTTTATCTCTTTTAGAATTTTTTCCTTCTTTTTCTTCTTCCTCTTCCTCTTCCTCTCTAAACATTTTCAAAGACGAGGGCTGTGGTGGATGGATCTCTCCCATTTCTACCTTTCCGCTTTGTTGTGCCGTATATCTAGGTCCTTCTACCGCTCCTGTTGCTGCATCTGCTGGACCTCCCGCTCCATTTCAGGATTCTATTAACATGTAGATGCTGTTGCTGCTGGTAAATAGTAGCCACGTTTGTGCTCTTTTTCACCACTTTCGTCCATGCCCCTGATTCATTGACGACTTTTGTTGTCTTAGCTTCGTCATTTTTCTTGGTGTTTTGGAGTTAGAGTTACGATTCTGTTATTTTTTTTTTGTTTTTCCCCCATGGCATGCCTTGGAGTGATGACCCCCCAAGCCCAGCAGAGTGGTCTGCGCCCTCTCACGACCACACAGATTAAGCGTCCTCCAGAGATTAACGTGTATGGAATCTCCACAAATGTTTTCCACTTGAGCATTAGTAGAACTTCCCCATCTCTTGTAGCATTACCTGCCTTACTCTTAATGGGCAAGACCTCAGAAACCTCCCCCAATGTGCCAAAAGAAAAACCCTAGGTGGTCCTCAGATATAAAGAATGGTACTTTATGCAGCGTGGCCTTCAGCTTCCTTGTTCCTAAATAAACTGTTTGGAGTCGTACAGCTTTGGTCGTCAACATGCATCACGCCAGTGATTTAACTGCGTATTCCGTGGCTAGAGTATGTCCCACATAGAATTACTTCGCTCCCTAAAATTTTCACCGCAATTTGAAGGCTTTTTAGGGCTTCCTTCATTTCTTTTAGGGCTTCCTTCATGTTGACTGCAATTCATTTCCGTGTTTCGACATCAGTTAGCAACAGGTAAATTGTTCGGGTATTCATTCTTTCCATGAATGATGGCACAGGTAACAGCTCATTTTCTTTAATGAACAGTTCAAATTTGTCTTTTAGTCCCTTATAATATTCCAGCCTACTTTGTAGTGGCTTTCCCATTGTCCACGCCGAAAGACTCGCTTTATTTAGTGTGACATTAGGTGGTTGGGGTTCCGCTATACTGTTGGTGCACCGCATACAATCAGAACAATCCAATCAAAAAGTATATTCAAAAGACAGACAAAAATGGATGCAAAAAACAAAAAAAAAACCAATGACGAACGTAGACAAAATGCGACACCTACTTTCAAAAAATACCTCCAACAACAACACTTGAAATCAACTGACCAAGTTCAAAAATCGTTCTGCTCCGATAACATGTTCTAGTGGGATCGGACCGGGGTCAATTCTGTACTAGAAACTACTGTTTAATCCGGCAAGATTTATTGTTCTGTTACGATGTTTTTCACAATAAACCAGGTTTGTTTAATCTATATAACGAAAGCTAATCTTCACGCAGCTTTTCTTTCTCGGCAGCCTATACCCACGCAACTTTGTAACCGAAACGTAAACAAAGAAATTTCTAAAGAAGTAATGGATTTATTTTTAATCTAACATTCGTATTATTTCAAATGTTATAATAGTAAATACTTCTTATTTGAAACAGATGAGAAATTTTTACCTCTTAAACAGTGTATATTACAACTACCTGTCTGCACACGCAAGAAATCTTAGTAAAAAAAAAAAAAATGTCCTCCGTGGCTGAACAGTGAAGAATGTAAGTTTACACAGTAATTTAACATACACAGTCGCATATTCAAAAGTAGGACAAAAATAAAAGACTAAATATTTCTTTACAAACGCATTTCGCCCCCGATGGATTTTATCATGGTGAATTATTGGTGTTGGTAAAGAAAATGTTTCCATATATATATATATATATATATATATATATATACACAGTGTAACCCGGATATAAGAGAGATTTTCTCTGGTCCCAAATTAGAGCCTGTGTTAATGTATACATATAGACCAAACTCGGATATAAGAGAAACCCGGATATAAGAGACTTCTTCTCCGGTCCCGACAACTCTCTTATATCCGAGTTACACTCTCTATATATATTCATTCTCGATCGTGCGTCGGAAAATGGGAGAAGAAAACCTGTCAGATTTTTTAACATTCAGAATTTCGTCTATTGCAATTATTTTCTTGTCATTGCAGTTTCGTTTTTTTTTTAAATATATATTTGGCTGGCAACAAAAAATGTACCCACAAGAAAATATGTAAGACGAATTTCAATTGGTTACATTTTATTATTATACGATGTAACAATTGGCAGGATATAAGGAGTTTAAAAGTTAATCGTATTAAAAATTGGTCGATCGTATTAGTTGGCGGGTTGTCTCATATAATTAAATTCTTTTTTAATTTGCACATAGATCTGTTTAAATTCCAGACATATTGTTTTTTTTTTCTGTATTTGTCTCTTTCTATCAAGAAGAATGGCTTAATTCTTAACTTATCTGAAAACTGAGATTATACGATATATTCATATCACCAATCGCTAACGAATCTGGTACTTTCTGACAAAGATAATATCAATTCCTGAATTTAAAAAACAATGTGAACTTTAAGAATAAACATAGCTTTGATAGTTTTAACCGTCAAATCTTTAAAAAAAATTAAAATAAATTCTTATGCAACAGTATATAAATTAATGGGATAAAATATATATATTAATAGTCTTTTCTTTTTAAAATTGAAACAATTACATTTCTCTAGCCTCTTCATTTTCTATGCAAAACAAATGCTTTAAGAAATGCCATCACAGTGAAATTCTAAGTTTGCCGGAGACCTTAATTAAAATCTCAACGAGTGATCTAATCTTTTGTCCACAAGGCAAAAGTGGATAATTAACTTATTTAAAATAAACTTACTGGCGACTCGGGGCGGTGAAAACTGGAATTAATGGACCTAGCGTCGATGGTTTAGGTCGCGTGCTGAACGAAAATGAAAGGTCACCTACTACCTCACTTATTTCATCATTTAAAACTAAGAGAATGAATATAGAGGGATATGAGTTCGAGACATAGGTTCGGCGATTATGCTATTGGGATGTAACCCATAGCAAGTGAAGTAACTATAATCTAATTAAGAATTTAAATTTGATCTTCACATTATAACCTGTTGCTAGTTAATCAAAATGTGAAAGAAGTTGATTTCAACAAGACATAAATCGAAGACACTGTGATATTGTTTCAAAATGCGATTGCAGGAAACATTGTTCACCTGCTCGCAAAACGTCTGTATAATTTAATAGGTATCTGTCTCTTTTTTTCTGGTATTAAAATTAAAATGAAGAAATGATAGTAATTTCTGAAATCCATGAAACACCGTGAATTTGAATTGATTTATTATGTTTTTAGAAAATGTTTTTAGAATTTTTAGAGATGTACCTGTTGACAACTGATATTCCAAACAAATTTATAGATTTACTGAGTATAGCTTACATGTACATGTATATATATATATATATATATATATATATATATATATATAGAGAGAGAGAGAGAGAGAGAGAGAAAGAGAGAGAGAGAGAGAAAGCGAGGCAAATATTCACATATATATGTTAAAGAATGTCTTTAAGATATTCATACTTGGTTTTGAATCAGTTTGAATCAATTAATTCACCCATATGTAAATCGTAATAATCGCATTTTTCTCATTTTATTTTTATTTACAAATACATGTTCTTTTCACATGGGAAAGTTTACTTTCAAAATGGCGGACTCCTATTATGTAGTTGAGTGAAACCGTAAGAACACGTAAAGCTATAAATCTGAAAATTACTCTCACTGCAAGCTCTTACATGTGAGGATTGGTATTCATCTAATTAATTTTAGAGAGACTTTCGAAGGATTAACGTAATAATACTTTACACCAGCTCCCTTAAGTCTAGGGCAGATTACTCATATAGTAGTAAAGTCACATGCAACTGCTAGATGTTATCTATGTACAGTTTCCCTTCAATATGAGGGAGATGACGTCTTATCAAACTTCCCTGTCCTTTATAGCTCTTATTACTGTCTTTTTGCTACCTTTTCTAATCGCTGTTTCGGAAACTTTTTAGGTAGGATATACGTTGCTTTTCTCTACCTTTCTTGCATTAAATATGCCATTGAATCTCATCTTTTCTAGGCTCACTTTCCGCATTGTGTTCCCTAGAAATGTCAACTGTCTTTATTTTATGTTTAATGTCTTTATTGATTACATTTTGTCTAAAACTTCGTCATTGCTCACATGTTCAATCCCTGATATTGTCAACATTAGTGTGTAAAACCACACTTCAATTTGTTCAACTCATTTCTTCATCTTTAAGACGATTGTCCATTATTCGCTGCCATATATGAGGATCTATACTGAAAATATAAGATTTGTGTTTATATTTATCGGAATACATTTTAAATGCCAGTATGAACCGAATATCAACCCTTTTCTACTGAAACGGTTAAAACAAACGTTCTTGATAAAGACCTCAGATGATTGTAAGTAATCAAACAAATAAAAGATGTTATTAACTTCGCAAATCTTTTCGATAAATTTAATGTGCGACGAAGGTATATACAAACTTGAAATATACGACAGCCTAATATGCAAACCAGAAAAACGTAAAGAACTTCAGACAAAGAGAACTTTTCAATGGTTTTCGACAAACATTGGAATAGACAGATGAATAGATTAATATGGTTAAATTCACTTTCGTATAAACCTAAACCTATATCAATACAGTGAGTCCACGCCTATTCGCGTTTCAGCATTCGCGGCTTCACACATTCGCGGATTTTTCTTTAGAACATATGTACTTTTTATTTGCGTATTCCCCGAATATTCGCTTGTTTTTTCTGAAGGGCGTTATGTACAAATTATTCGCTAAGAAATCACTCCATTCGCGTATTTTTTCGATAGAACGTATTTAAAATATCCTTGTAATATTTTCCTGTTATTTAAATAACTTAAAACATATAACAGTTCATCTTTATGATAAAAAGTGGCACAATTGTGCATCTTCATTGTAAAAAACGATCGCAAAAAACACGCGTACTCCTTGGGCTTTGTTCTTTCTTAGGGACTGCGGTTGTTGCCATAAAATTGATTTATGCTAAGTCCGGAGGCAATTTTGTTTTTAGAAAATGTTTTACGCTTTATAATTTATGTCTTGCTGCATATATGTTATACAGTATTTTCAATGGTTGTATCGATCAATGCGTGATTAAAAGGGTTATTGTACCTATGAAAAGAAATTTACCCGAAGTGTATTGTCAACACTACTATTTTTTAAAAATGTTTTTAAAGGGTCTGAAATGTCTCTAGAGTGTTTTAGCTGAGAGTTTAAGGCATATGAGGTTTTAACAATCAAAACAGGTATTTACCTTATAAGCACATTTAAGGGGGTTACAAGTTTTTGTGGTTTTTATAAATTCGCGGCCGGTCCTGGTCTCCAACTCCCGCGAATACGGGGACTCACTGTATACAATTTATATATGAAATCAATCCTTTCTCCCTAACTCACTCTCTCTCTCTCTCTCTCTCTCTCTCTCTCTATATATATATATATATATATATATATATATATATATATAAAAGTGAACATAGAAGTCAACTTGACAATCAAGTTGACTTCTATATTCACTTATATATTTACACACGCTCTATCTCTGATATTGAGCACTTTATTCCATAAATTTAGCACACCTTAAGACTATATATATATATATATATATATATATAAAATGAAAGCGAAGAAAATGATAATTTTGAAAACGGAGACTTTAGAAACCCATGGTAATATTTAATTTCGCGAAACCGATACTTCGGTTTCGAATCATCAGACGAAACATTTTCAACAATTAATTTTATGTTTAAATATTTCGATTTTTGCATGTGCCTGGAAATTTTTTTAAAAATCCATTTCTTGTTAAAATCATTTGGTTTCATGAGACGAAATCGAAGAATAGGTTTTGGGAAATTAAATATTACTCTGGTTTCAGATGTCTCCGTTTTCGTAATTATCATTTGCTCTGTTTTTACATTGACCTCTTTTAAATCTATATCCTATTTTGAATTACTAACAAATTGCTTTGATTTAGATTTTATTTAATTACTTTTCGGATGAAAGTTTATATAAAAATTACATGAACATGGACACAATATTTTGACCGTGTTTTGAAAATGAATACATTATATAGGCATATACATACAACAAACTATTTCTTGTTAATAGTTAATATATTTAACCCTTGAAAATGGCTAAATATATAAGCGAAAACGCTCGGAAAGAAAGAACAATTGGATAATTTTTATATGATAAAGAAAAATTATTAGCTCACATGAGAAAGTGTATAAATATGTAAATCAATGCACCTTATCCGTCGTATTCAATGAAATGTACATGAAAGAAAGGCTGCTGGCTAAATACACACACACTCACACACCAACACACACACACACACACACACACACACATATATACACATACATATATATATATATATATATATATATATATATATATATATATATATATATATAAAAAGGCTTAAGCACTAACTAATATGGAATATTAGTGTTCAAGCCATTTTATTATATCCTTACTCTGTCCTGGACATTGAGTTCTACCTGGAATTTTTTATTCAAAAAATATATATGTATGTGTATGCACCTATGTATATATATTTATATATTTTGCATATGTAAGTTCATATTTACCCCTAATATTATATATATATATATATATATATATATATATATATATATATATATATATATATATATATAGATAGATAGATAGATAGATAGATAGATATAATGTGTGTACACCTCATATACGCAGATTTTATTACAATTCTACATATATGCTTTTATGAAGAGTTATATTCTTATATTGCGAGATAAAAAGTTATTCCCGGACGCTTCATCAAAAGGCTACATCGTTGGTTCTGTTCTAGGAATGATCTTTTGTAATTATGTAAGCCAATTAGAATGAAGCACGGCAGATCAGTGTGCGTTCCGGTTATTCTCTGCTTTTTTGATTTCGATCTGCAAATGTGGACAGGCAAGCGATATGCATAACGATTTTTAACCTCCACTGCTGATAGGCCATCTGGGTCGGATCATTGTTTCGGAGCCTATAAAATGCACATAAAAGTAAATGTTACAGCGCCCACAGCTGCAATAAAATGAACCAATACATTAGATTTCGATTCGATTTTTTGTTTCTTTCTTTCATTCGTTTATTATCTCGATGTTTCTTTCTTTCTTTCTTTCTTAGTCTTTCATTTTCCTTTGTTTCGTTTCTTTCTTTGTTTATCCTGTTCCGTTTCTTTTTTCTTTTATTTCTTTTGTTTCTTTTCCTTTTTTCTTTCTTTTTTCTTTGTTTGTTTTGATTTTTTCTTTCTTTCATAGCCTTTCTTTTTTTGTTTTCTCTCTTACATGCTTTTCTTTACCTTCTTTCTTAATTTTTTATCTTTGATATTCTTTTTTAATATTTTCATTTATTCTTCCTAATTATTTTTTATTCCCCTAATCTTTATTTTTCTTTCTGCTTGTCCTATTTATTTTTGTTAGCTTTCTTTTCCTTTCATATTACTCTTTCTTTTTTTCTTTAATTTTTCCTTCATTCTTTCATAATTTCCACTAAGGATGCACGGAAGACTGCTCAAGGTTGCACCATGCCTTGGCAAAATATTGGGCCTCAGACTCATACCTGACCTGAAGTGGAACATGTATATACGATCCATCGTTAAAGATGCAGATAAATTGGTCAACTTCTTGCCCCCTCCATTAAGGGCTTCCTACTATCCTCTACCTTTACAAGAGCCAGATCAGACTGAAAATGGCGTACTGTTGTCATATGTGGGTGTGATCTGCCCAAACCTTACTTTCAAGTCTTTATAGTGCCCAAAACATCACCCAGTCCTTGTGGGTGATGAATTATTTTACACCCTCCAACCTCTCTCTGACAGGCGGGGTGTATCGAGCATCTCACTCCTCTATAGCTACTTCCATGGAAAGTTCTGGGACGAATATCTTGTCTTGGATCTGCCAATTCTAACCTTCACGAATATGCCCCGTCATGCCAATTAAATTGTAGGAAACCGCCCATATTTACACTGTATTTCATAGGTGAGAATAAGTTCTACTCAAACGGTATATTATCACGAACCACTGCCCTATGGAAGAAACTCCCAAGATGATGTTTCCCAGATCACAACAATTTTAACCTGTTCTTTATCATTTTCCTTCTTTCTCCCCTTATTTCATTCACTCCTTAGTTATTCTGATTTTATTATTTACACTATTTACATTGTTCGGACTATCGTCCGCATAGTTGCTGCCATATTTATCACGAACTTTCAGCCGTTGTACTCTCCAGCCTTCTTTCAGGTGTTTGGAATGTCAAACTGAAACCTTTATTTCGATCACTGCGGTAGACTGTTCTAGTTCCACGTGCCATGTAAATGGATGTCAGTTATCAGATCGCTTCAAGTTCTCTACCGCCTTAACCAGGTATTGAACTCTTTGGGTCCTGTCACTCGATCTAAATAACGCCTTTGTCCACTGTGCCATGTGTCCTTATTTTTATATTATTTTTCTCTCTACTTCTTTTAACTTTATTTCATTACTTTGTTCTATTTTAAAGTCTTTTTTTTATTTTTATTTTTGTTTCCCATTTTCTTATATATATTTTCTTGTTTTGTCTTTGCTGTAGGCAATTTTAAATACTAACTCTGGTAGGATCGTTCAACGTCTATTTTGAAAAATATAAACAGAACACAATAATATATATTTAGATATATGTGGCTTCCTTTTTCCCCAATGTCCGAATCTGGCTCTCTCATGAGCGTAAAGCAAGGTTTCTCTCCTGATTAATGTGAGTCTACGACTCGATGAACTTTCACACTACGAATGACGAGTGACCATCAGAGGATAACAAGTAACAGCACGTATCTTTTACCCTAAAGAGTTATCAGAATGTTTCCAGATTATAATAATGCAATCATCGGGATTGTCCCCTAAATCTATAATCTTCGGGATTTTTCATTGTCTCCTTAACGCTTGACACTAACCTTATATTTCAAGGTCCCGGCAAGATCAAGATACGTCTCAGATCTTTAATCATTTTTTTCGTTTCATTCTCGGTTTTGCTGGAATAGTGATATCCACACTTTAAGGCATCCAAAAGTAGAAAGAACTATAATGGATAGCCAATGAGGGTAGAAGGGAAAATTATGACAAAATCAAGATGTTGGCTTTCGATAATACTTTAAACAAAAGGTTAGGGAGGAAACTTCCCTGATGTGTAGAAAGTGACATAATATACGAGAGAAAACTGATAAGCCTATTTTTCTAAAAAAAACAAACTATTTTACGAGAAATATTTTATAAATTTCAACCAATAGTACCGCGAACACCCCATCAATATAAGTCGAATGTTTCCTTATTAGGAAATGGATAAACTCACTATTACCATTAACATATGCCAATTTTATTATTATTATTATTATTATTAATAGTAGTAGTAGTAGTAGTATTAATATTAATAATAAAAAATAAAAGAATTCTTTCTGTTCAATACAATCAATTATTGAACCTGAGACTTAGGATAAGGCAAAGTAGAGAAGGAATACTAAGGTGTAAGTAAGTGACGTGTGCTTGTTGTGTGACACATATTTAGTTGTTATTTAGCACACCCACGCCAGTTACTGTGTAGACAGTACATAAGCAAACATGACTGTACAAGTTACTTAGAAGAGCAGAGAGAAGCACATTGTCTCACCATTTTCATAAATGACATCATTGACCAATCCGTTTTCTCTCCGGTTTAGTTATGGTTTAATTAGTAGGACATCTACCAGTAAATCGTTATTATCGTCAATAAAGTCTAATATTCTAAAAATATTTCCTGGTTTTAAATAACCTGCAAATGTTGTACAAGCCGTAAAAATAATTCAACCAATCAAACCAAGAAATGTTCAATGTCGTTTTTTCGGATTTTATGCGCAAGTTACTTTTATGTTTCTATTTTGTTTCAGACTTATCGTTGCCTACATCGTCCTTCTGCAGAACCACATCCCTGTTGCCTAAAATGTTCTCTTCATTTCTGAGGAGATTGTACAACATTCACAGGAGAGTATGTGTTGTATAGCAGTTCAACTTTTGTTTCTAATTAAATTTTCCTTATTTCCTTAATCCATTACCCGCCATTAGACTCATTTGGGGATCTGTTAAAATTAAACTCACTACATTTTATTCATTGTATTTACATTGAATTGCTTACATACATTGCATTTGCAGAGGTATATTTTACAACACTTAGCCTTTAAAGTTTTTATTATTAACCGTAAGAAGACACTTTCTCTCGTAATTTTACATTTCACGAGTAGAAAAATAATGACTATTTTGAAAAGTATTTTTTATTATTATTTCTAATCAATATTATTTTTTGATGTTTTATA
Organism: Acanthosepion pharaonis; assembly: GCA_903632075.3. Taxonomy (NCBI): domain Eukaryota; kingdom Metazoa; phylum Mollusca; class Cephalopoda; order Sepiida; family Sepiidae; genus Acanthosepion; species Acanthosepion pharaonis. The sequence continues at coordinate 551,806 of CAHIKZ030003683.1, forward strand.
CGCGTATATATTAGATATTCTAGTTTCTATAAAAATGACAATGGTAACTACTGAAATTAAACATAAGGAATAAGTAAACGCCTAAGACAACTGTCTGGGCCAAAAATGCGCACTGAAATAATGTGGCAGTTAATGGGTTAATATTTGTTAAGGTTTTCGGAAGCATTTATGTATATTTCGGTAGGACATTTTCCCTCTTCCATGAAAACATTTCCCAGGCAGTTGAACTTGTGTAATTGCTTGATTCGTCGTCGCTTCCTGGGCTGTTCTTCTTTCTGACACTCATCCATTCTGTTTTCTTACAATTGATGTTTAGTCCTTTCTTCTCTCTTTCATTTCTTTCTTTTCTCGAAGTTTCCGCAGATTAATGTATGTGTCTTTCATCGAACATGGTATCGTCCGTATCTGTTGTTAAGTTTGTGGCCCCTGATAATAAATTTTGGTAGCATTTCTGGTTCTCTTCTGATTGCGTCGCTGTAAATATTTTTCGATTACAATTATTTTCTATCTTCTGTTTTAATATCGCGCACATTTTCCGCTTTTATATCAATTAGTAATCATTTCACTTCAACCAAGACAATAAAGCAATTAAGACGTAAGGCATTTGCGAGTATGAGAGAGTAAGGGAGAAAGACATTATTAATGAAAGAACAATAAAGAACACGATTTAAGAAAACAGAAATAACGAGTGACACTGCAATTAAATTTCTGAAATTCAAATTTAACTGAAAAGCAATAAGCCGGAGGAGAATTTTACAAGGAAGAAGTAAGAGAGAGGAAACTCTTAACATAGAACTTGTGGTTAAATCTAGATATTTCTATTGTAAGATGACAATACCTACTGCGCTTTAATTCATGAAGTGGATTAATTGCAATAGAAGAAAGCTAATTGAAACGATTACCATGAAAATATATATAGAAAAGGTAGAGGGAAGCTATGTTACGGCGGTGGGGAAGTGACTTAATTCGAGATGCCAGGTCAAGACCAATAACATTACAGATCTTTCTCTGTAAAGAATCTTTGAATATATAGCCTAAGCAGCAAAACAGATGTGGCAGAATTATTCAATGCTTATAAATATATAAGATAAAATTCTGAGGAGAAAAAATTGTCTAGCATGAGGCAGTCAACCAAATTTACCCGAAGCAAAACTAAACCTTTATTCTATCTATTCTTCCCATTTCATGTCAGTGGTAAACGTTAGTCCTAGAAGTCATAAATTAATTTTACCTAGGTAATTTGTCTGAATCGCCAATTACCAGGGGATTTCTTTATTAAGGCAGATTATATTTTGTTTATACAAATGGTCCATTAAATATATAATTGGCTTACACGTATTTTGTCTTTCTTCTTTTTTTTCTTGGGTTTCTGTTGTATACATATTACCTTTCGTGTCTCAACCGGAGACCTAAGATAAGAATTGGTTTCATAATATTTTCCACTGATAATCGAAAAAAAAAACAAAACAAACAAAAAAAAAACACTAAGAACAGACATTTTACTTAGATAAAGCTCTTCATAATGTGTGAACTGTACGTGTGAATATATTTTTTGTATTTCTTTAAAGTATGGTCTACCAGGACTCCCTTCAGTGACTCTATTTGAGCCTTTTACAGTGAATGCGATGGCTCCAGCCACAACTGAAATTATTGATGTTTGTCTCAGCCACATTCATATATCTTTTTAATGTATTTGCTTGATAGTTTTTTTTTGGGTTTTTTGAAGATCATCAAAGATACATTACAAATTTGCAGGGATTATCATATCAATAAGAAATCACATTCTGTTCTTGTGGTCTTTTCTCACGATGTCTGGGCGATTAGATTTGATTGCTCTGTCTGTGTGTATTGTATATTCCCATAAAATTGTCATAGGTCCTATCGTTTTGATGGTGTCTGGGTGATGTTCATACCAGTTTATTGCAGTTTCCTTTCAGTAAAAGTTGCAGATATTCCAGTGCAGATATTAGCAAACTCTGCCATGCCGCGTTTATATTTGCTTGTGCCAATACCGCGTAACTTGCTACAAGATGGTCGATTGTTTCTGGATATTTATCACAGAATATGCATTGTGTGTAAACAATTTTTCAGTATGCGTGCTTAGTAATTTTTCGTTATCAAGAGTTAGTCCTGGGCAGCAAGAATAATACTTACATTTTCAGCCTTTACCCTGCACTACGGGACCGCTGAAAAAAACAGAGTTTATATACATCAGCTTTTTTGGTACTGACAGAGTATTGGCCATGAAAAGGTTTATCTTGCCATCGTTTCTGTATGTGTTACATTGCATTTGCTTTGTTTTTTAGGTTTCTTTTTGTTGCTGCAGTTGGTATATTTTGGTTCATTTGTACTTCTTTACCCACTTGAAATCCCTTTTTTAATGAGTTGGCTTCCATTATTACTGAATAAAGATTCTTATTTCTTTCATGTTCTTAGACACAGATCATCATCCAATTTTTTGTTGTTTCCAAATATCTTTGAACGCCGATATTTGTTGTCTTGTAAGACAGTTCTACTTGAACTAATCATCCGCCTCTTTCGAATCAGGGCACATACAGACGAGCAACATCAGCCATAGGTTATTGCATGCGGTGACAGGTGAGAAGCTTTCTCGTTTTGACATGCATTCGCTTAACTAAACTATGGTCCAATTAAGGATGTTGAAACTGTTTTTCACCAAAGGGAGAACCGAAATATTTATGGTCGATGTTCTGTTCTGTGAATTCAGTTCGGCATTTAACACCAGACTCACACGCCTGTAATATTCATTTCTTACTTTCTCCATTTGGGTATGCTTTATATCATATCCTTCATGAACTCTCAGTTATTTACAGGCTTCTTTTTGTTCCAGTTCCATAATCATTGTGGCAAAAGCTTACTCGTGTTTCTGTCATTCACCCTTTGTTAAATGATACCTATCCATTTTTATATAAACCGAAATCCACACACATGTGTTCACTGTCACACTTTACTCTTTACCTTATGTCTTTGTCGAAATAGTTTGAAATCAGCCATGTTGAATAGGTAATTAAACACTTTCTTTTTGTTTTACTTTGTAACCATAGTTATTACTGTTTAGTTCTTGGGAAAGAAGGATTAAGGACAGACTAAAAGGGTGCCTGGAAGTCTTCTTTAAAGTTTACTCGAGGGAAATTCATACATTTGGATTTGGTAGAACGAACCCTTGGTGTGATTTAGGTATAATGTGGATTTCTCTTGTTTCATTCTATTTGTACAGAAATTTACACTCGCAGAGAAGACTTTTTTACATTTCAAACGTCTTGAAAATCTAAGAGTGTAGCACTCTATCAAAGACCTTACTGCAATCTAGCCAATCTGTGCTGAGATTTCTACCTTTTTCCTGCAATTTTATAGAATCATTTTATTTATTAATACTTGATCTTTTCAACGATATGAATTTTTTCAACAGTTCCTCAGTGCAGACGTGATCAATTTATATGTGGTAAGCAGACAAGATGTTGAGCTTATAATTATTTAGATCATCTCTTTACCCATTTTTGGTAGGTGATATTTAATACTTTCTGTCATCCATTCTGGAATTCCGTTGGTGTTATTAATTAGCATTGATGAAGATTGTTAATGAGTTTTATGGATTGATGACAGATGATAGATCTAAAAGATAGCTAACTTGTCATTTCCTTGGCATTTTTAATTTGGAGTTTTTTTTAAATCTTGCATAACCTTAGTCTTGGGTTATATATTTTCCATTTTTGCACAGGTTTGTACTTAATTTTTTATTTGTTCTTGTTTGTTCAATTATGCATTAGAATTATATTACTTTCACTTGCTCCAAATTATCTCCCAAAATGTTTGTACTTCTTCAATAGATGGCCGCATTTTCACTATTAAAACTGCTTTTTCAATTTCCCTGTAAGATTTTTTGAGGTCCGTTTGAAATATATTATTTTTTCAATAGAACCTACAACGCTTTTCGTATCGTCTTGTTCTCTAATTATTATTATTATTATTGAATTGATTCTCATGTTCACATCTAAGTTCTTGGATTGTGTGATGCAAAACACGCTTTTACTTACACAAGAGATTGTTATGTAATGCATTAACTCATTTTGTCGTATTATACACAGAAGCTGTGAAACGTAAGTCTTATGAAGTTCTCTATTGTCAATAGCTATTCTTAAAATTCTGCAATTTTCTTTAGCTATTCAAAAATTCTATCATTCTAAATATGACAAACAGCCACATAAAATGAAGGTATATGTCGAAAAAAAAAAACAGAATAATGGATTTTAGCTAAAAAAAACTTATCACGAGAGAGCAAATGCATGTTTTCATACGATGTTATTTTTGACAAAGATAGTTTTAGTCTGGCATTTTAGTAAGTACTGTAAATTGTAAATATGTTTCACGATATGCTAGATCGCCCCGGAAAGCATACTGCAATTTCTGGAACTGATTCTGAGACCCTGATATAACTTGGCAACCAACTGGATGGGATGTTCCTGTATATGCCGACGTAGCCTCTCTTTATTCGTTTCCTTTTCTCCTCTCTTTCTGTGGGTAAAGTGCCATTCAGCGAGCTTGTGGTATTCGTAATAAACGAGTGTGTTGATTATTCACATCCTGTGTAAGGATTTGGCAAAACCTCGCAATACTAAGTTACCTCCGCATCCGACATTTACATCCCTAAGACATCTGGCTTTTCCCAAAGCTAAAATCCTTAATGAAATGCTGTGCATGACATGAAGAAATCGGAGAACGTCCAACTTAATTTTGAATATACATGTAAGAAATTTTTTAAGTGAAGTTTGCGTTATTATTGGGTTGTTGCATAATTACCAGGCGTTTTTTAAACAAAATTTATTAGAAAAAAGAATAACAATAATTCAACAATAACATTTTTAATGATTATTCAGGAGCCTATGATTATCGATACTCATCTTTATAACCTGAAAACAAAATAATATTTTTATTTAAAAAAAGTAAACAAAACAGTAATTTTTATTAACAAATAACACGTTTAAAAAAACGCCTGATAATTATGCACCAACCCAATACAAGTTTGAAAGAGGCCTTCTTTCACGGCCTTATTATTTCCTACTTAACAATCTTATAAAGAATAATGACTATGGCAGAAAACTGAATGTTAGTAGAGTTTACAAATGCTATAAGTATAAATTTGAAAGCATCAGTTATATTTTCTTCATTATTGTTATTGAAAAGTAAGCAACAAACTGATGAAAAGATACTTTATGTATAAATATGGCGAATGTATCACAGGTAGATTTTCAGTCCAAGCAGCAATTTGATTAGTGCAAGGAAAAGCTTCTTTGAGAATGGAAAATGCACTTTGGCTGAATGACAGGTAACGAGTGACTTTAGTAAGTTGGTTTATAGATAGGTATTTTTTTTAAAAATCAGAAATCTATAGAAATTAGGAATTTAGTAAACGAATGGTGTACGATCTTATGAATAAAACAAATACATAAAACAGATGTTCTCTTAAAAGCCAAAAAGTGTGAAAAATGTTAAAATTTGAGATTGGAAAAAATACTTAAAAAATAATACCATATCTGGTCGGTATGAAGCAAGGAAATAAATCTTGAAATATCGGGTAAGTGACTGAATGTTCCAGAAGATTAAAATAGGAATATTTCTTTTTTTTTTTTAAAAGTAGGAAAATAGTTATGAATCGTCTACGTGTCTAAAAAACACTCGAGTTTAGATTGTGGAAAATTGAGAATCGAAAGACATGAGATTGTCCAGCGAGCTGCATGTGGTTTGTCAAACTGGAGAATATAAGAGATTTGATCTCCCTCGATCCTTAACGAAAACAAGTAGAAGTCTAAATTTATAAAAGACTCTCAAATGCGACACAGAATCAGTGTAAATAGTATCAAAAGGAAAAAAAACATGATAAGGAAATAAAAGAAATAAAAATATATAGCATGGAAAAAGAGGAAATAAATAAAAAAAAAATATATGGCATTAAATAAAGGAAGAAAGAAAAGAAAATGTTCAAGAAAAAAAAAAACTGATATGGAATAAAATAAATACTACTGAAGAATTAATAAGACATCTATATCTATAAGCAAAACAAACATCATCTTTTATTTCAAAAAGTTCAAATTTCTGCCATCCCGACTACTTTTTATACCGTTATTTTAGTTCTGTTACCAAGCAAGTATATAAATTTAAATATCTAGGAAATGTTTTAACAGCGGTCATAAAATGTGACACCGAAATTCATTGTTGCATAAGAATAGCGAAAGACACCTTTCAAAAGTTAAGCACTGTATTAATGAACAGAAATCATTCGTTAAAAAGAAAGAAAGAAAGAGAGGGAGAGATAGAAAGAAAGAAAGAAAGAAAGAAAGAAAGAAAGAAGGAAGAAAGAACGAAAGAAAAGAGTACGAGACTGTTGTGTAATACCGGTCCTCTTATAGAGCAGTGAATATTAGACGATCGTCACATATGAAGAAAAAAATTTAAACAAGAGAAATGTCCTACAGAAGGTGACTGTGAATACCATGGGCTTATCATGTGAGTAACAACAAAGATTAAGAGAAAAAAGGAAGTAAAAAGGACGCATATACGTAGAATCAGAGAACGAGAATTGTAATATCCAGGACACATAATGAGGACCAAGAATTTTCAACATTTGACACTCAAAGGACATGTTAATGACAAGACGGACAGAAGAAATCTGAGAATAACTTAACGAGCTTGTAGAAATTGTTGACAGAACTAAGAATTAGGAACGATATCAAAAAGCCAAACATTTCGAAGAGCTACGAAGAAGAGGAAGTTGTCAAGAAACAATCGCCCAGCGCACTGAAGGGATACGGCACAGATAAGTAAAATAATTTCCTGGGTATGACGATGTTTTACATTTGGAAGAAAAGCCATTGATTTGGAAATTGACGCTATTGCGGAGCCTGGAACCACCTTTTAACGGCTGTTGTTCCCAGTCCCACTCTAACAACGGCGCACAGCACCGGTTACAGTCTCATCTATGGATAAATATTGATCCCCCCCCAAGGAAAACACCATGAAAGTATAAAAGTACATATTAATAATAAAAATACGAACAATATATTTTTATGTAAACCAAACGACAATACATTTTGGTTTGGTTTAGTTTTTGTTTTACGGCATATCAACTTCAATGGGTTATTTAATGCCGACGAAATTTTTATTGCTGGTAATATGCTTTTCTTCAAAAATCTATTTCTGGGAATATTTTTCATTGAAGAAATTTATAGCTGGTCATATTTTTTTCAAATAATGTATAACTGTTTGCATAGCTGGCATTTTTTAAGTATTGCTGATAATAATTTTTCCTTCAAAAATTATTGCTGGTAATAATTTTTTATTACAAAGTATTTCTGGTATTAAAACCTATTTTTTACACAGGTGGGGTGTTAACTAATTTCCCATAGATGGGACCTTAAGACGTGCTACAACCTCGGGTCAGGGTGATCCTGGGAACACCAGGAATTAAGAGGTGGTTCCATGCTCCTCAAAATCGCCTGACCAGACACCTTGCTGTTGGACGTAGTTTATCTTCATACCCCGGACGCGGATGTAATTTATCGTCATATCCAGAACTCGGATGTAGTTTATCTTCATGCCAAAGGAGGCGGATGTAGTTTATCTTCATACCCAGGACGCGGATGTAGTTTATCGCCATACCCAAGACGGGGATGTAGTTTATCGTCATGCCCAGGACGCGGATGTAGTTTATCGCCATACCCAGGACGGGGATGTAGTTTATCGTCATACCCAGGACGGGGATGTAGTTTATCTTCATGCCCCTGACGCGGATGTAGTTTATCGCCATAACCAGGACGGGGATGTAGTTTATCTTCATGCCCCGGACGCGGATGTAGTTTATCGTCATACCCAGGACGCGGATGTAGTTTATCGTCATACCCAGGACGCGGATGTAGTTTATCTTCATGCCCCGGACGCGGATGTAGTTTATCGCCATACCCAGGACGGACGACAATGCATGATCAGCAATGATCATGCATACAATAGTTGAATGCATACAATTTCATTCAAAATATATTTATTTGTAGCTATAAAATTGCGTTAAAGATTTTAAACAATCAGACATGTGTTCCTGTTCAGCTAAACAAAGTCAATCAACCAACCAAAATGAAGACTTTCATGACATTAGTTCATATAATATCCTACAATTTCTTAAGTCAAACTGTAGTGCAAAATATAACTTCAACAAAACTGCAACATAAAACACATATATCACCGCCTCTACTAATCATGTCCATACAAACAAAAGCTGAGTATTATCTACCATGTATTCAATTGTGAAAACAGAATAACATATCATAATTTTATTATTTAACACCTACCAAGAAAATTAAATTACTGTATTGAATGACTCATTGAGTGTTGATGTGCCGTTAAACAAATCAACTTACAAAAGAAGAAAAATACGACATGTCAAGACGTTTGATAAGTTTTATTGCATGAATGAACACTGCCTTTTCTGGTACAACGAACATTTAGAAATATATTCCCATCTTCGAATAGTACATTTACGAATGTATGTATTACTCAGTCTCTCTTGTCTCCTTCATTGTATCTTCCCCCCCTCACACACACACATACAACCGCATGCGCTTATACACACAAAAGTTCAAATATCATGTCACATTTATTTTCCGAAGCTATATAAATGTCAGATTTTTAAATATTGATTTTCAAGGTATGTAATCTTTCTTCTCCTTAGCCCAGTACAATCTTCATCCAAATTCATGTCACTCCTACTAATAGTACCTTCAAGTAGCGACAGATTGATAAGTGCTAGAGTGTTTGTCTAGTAATATATTAGTGATTTCGATTCCAACTGATTGCTCCCTAATTGTGGACGTGTGAAAAACTAAGCTAATTTTAGTAAACAGACCATCTTCACGACGTAATACAATGATTAGCTAGTTTATCTGGCGATCACTTCAGTAAAGCTGTATGTTCCCTCCCCACTGCATTTATAGCTATTTGCACAAATTTAGTTCAGTTTAGTAGTAAAAGAAATGTAAGAATCTGCAATACTGTCGATCCTGACCTAGTATCTCTGCTTCAGTATTTTCAGTCACTTTACTACCGCCATCATGTGGCTTCCACTTGCATTTTCTATAAATATTTTCATGGTAATTGTTCTGATGAGCTTTCCTCTTTCTTACCTCGGATTTACAAATGTCTGTACTAACGTACTATATAGGCATCAAGGTCTCATCCTTTTACAGTGGAAATGAATAAATGTAACCGTAAGTTATATGCTTTTATTGCACTTTGAACTTGTGGAAATCTTTTCTGGTTTCTTGCTTCTCAATCAAATTTGATCTTCAAAAATTTTGATGAAACACCGATCGTCATCTCGCCTCCTTAATGTACTTTCATTTATTGCACTCTCATCCCGAGGACAAATGTAAGTCTTTGGAAAAACAAGCTTATGTAAAAAATAAGGAACTATATTGTCATAAAAAAATGGATAAATAAACCAGTGTAACTTTTAAATGATTTACTCAGTATATCAACCTCACAATCAATGATTGTTTTGATGTTCAATCAGAAATGTTGGCTTTTTTTAAATCGTGTCATTTAGTCATTTCAGACATTGACTTAGCGTTGGCGGCTTTCAGTGAATCATGATAGTGCTCAACGTTTCCCATATATTAGTACAGATCTGGCGAGTTAGGAGATCAAATCCATGTCACATGAGCTTTATAAAGAGACGCACAATCTCGCTAAACCACGTATGGTCCTCTACTGTGTACTCAGACTAAGCTGGATTTAAAACTGTTTCAAGCTCATTAATGTAGCCAGCAGTAATAACTCAATGATTTGTTAAAACAACTGGAGAAGCAATTCATATCCCTCGCTACTAAAAACCCGGGTCACCATCGCAGTTCCTGGAAGTTTAGTATTGATCATTGTTGGGAGATCAGAAGTATCTGCTCGTAGTTGTCATTTCTCCTGTACAACTTTTGATACTGTTCATTGTTCTTTGCCTCCGAGGAAAATAAATGCATTCAATATTCCTTAGTGTTCTCATTTTAATTCAAAGATAGAATGTACCTTTTCATTATTTGTGTCAATGAAATTTATGTTGTTATTTCCCATAAAAAAAGAAAGGGATAAAAATTAGTTTAAAACTAACAAATCGGAAACGGTATGTCAATACACGGAAATGACATTTCCCCAAATACCCGGGGATGTTATTTCAGTAATTACTCTATACCCACTGTATTTCTAACGGAATATTGAAACAGTATAAGCAGAAGAAGCATTGTGGCCAGTGACATAGATAGAGTGTATGCTACCCGCAGCAGCCCCTGACTTTACAGCCACCACAAAAATACTTATTACATATTGACTCACTGTTAAAGTTATAAAACTAGTATGTGTACCATTATAATATGACTTTCATATGCTCAAATATAGTATGCTTTAAATACACACCAAACATACTTAAGCCGAAAATGTACCCGATAAATCGCAAAACAACTATTTACGGGGAAATGTGTAAACAAATAAATGGGAACAACATTAATTCTGAAATGAAAATTACATCTTTCTACAAAGTAATTTTTCTTCTTTTTGGTGGTAAATTCTACAATGACATCATCAAAAACTATTTCACCTGTAAAATTTGATTTCATCTGTAAACATTTATTTAATCTATCGACAGGCCAATATATGTGACATAGTTTAAGTTATTTGAAATCGAAAATATCCTTAAACTCTGAATACTGTCCCAACATTAACGCCACGCCTATTTCAATACAGACTATATAGTCTTATAGCTTACAACATACAAAATTGCCGTCCGAGGCGCACCACTTCTTCGCTCCCCCTCTAACAACGTCACTAATTTTTGCCTAATAAATAGAAACATATAAATAATTCTGGAGACAGCGATTACTTTCTAATAAATTTCTGTGTAAATATAAACTAATATGATTTAATTCTATATTAACTGTACATGAAAAATATGAATAAAAAGAACGTGATATGAAAAAAAATATTCATGTATCAGTGCCAGATTCACTATATCCGAAAATATTACCGGGTCTTATGTGTTAAGTATGGTCGCTACCAATGTAGCTTTTCTCAAATTTGAATCATTTAATTTAGTAAGGGAATCATAAGATGACTAATGAAAAACTTGAAATATCATGAAACAAAAAATGTGCTCAGGCTGGCAATACATAGAAATTAATCAATTCTACTGACATCGTATTTCTCCAGATAAAATGCTTTTAGAATGTAACGAACAAAGAGCAGAGTTCAAAGACACCAAAGTGAACGCGCATGAATATCGAATCGTATAAACCTTTGATCAGATTATCATCTAGGTTGGTAAAAGTGGAACATGCTACAAAACACAACTGCATAAAGTTTACCATAACTATGACGCGTATTGGTCAACTTCTGCCATTTCATTAAGGGTCTGGTCAATATTACCAATATATTTTGCTACGAACACACATGAATTAGTGATGATAAAATTATCTTAATCAATTTACCACTAGCAATGAAATAAAGCTACTAAGACGCAAGGGGTTACTGAGTGTTAGAGAATATAAGGAAATTATACCATTAAGTAAAATGGACAATAAAATAACAAGAATTAATACAGAAGATAACGATTGATATGGCATATCAATTTTTGAATATTAATGTTGACTGGAAATTGGAAGAGAGGTTCACAAGCGATAGAAGAAACTGTTATCACATTTACATCAAACAATTTTGAAATGCAAAATGATGTGATCTTCCTGCCAAACTAGTATAGTGCTTACATTCATAAAGTCTAGGTATCATAGCGAAAAGATTATCAGAAAAATTGCCATGAAAAAAAATATATATAGAAAAGGCATAAGTAAGCTAGATTACGGCCGTGAGAAAGAGAATGAAGCTTAGATGCCAGGTTAGTGCTAATAAAATTGCAGATTTTTATTTGGATCTTTTCAAGAATCTCTAAATATATAGATTGAGTCCTAGTCCAGATGTAACAGCAAAATTCTAAAGAATTTCTGAATGGTAGTAAGAGAGATTTGATACAACCGAATCCCGAGCCTTATTTTTACAATTAAAAAGTATGGAAGTCTTTTCATAACTATTTTACGAAATATAAAACATTACTAACGAAGAGGAAAATAAATTCAGCTCAATTGCAAGTCAGCTTTCATTGCATTCGCCCAGTAACATATAAGACGTTTTGATGTAGAAAAAGAATTAATGGCCGTCGATATTAAAACGCTGAAACTTTTTTCCCGGGTTTATTGTTCATCACTGTTGCTTATATGTTTCTAATGAGTATCAACCATTTACGCCGGACATGCAATGAAATTCGAACCTACTTCAGTCGGAGTTAAAGAAAAAATCACATCTAGCCATGCAATGAAGTAAAACCATTAAGATAAAACAAGTTACTGAATATGAAAGAACAAGAAAAGAAGGGAAACGTTTTTGAGCAAGAACAATAGAAGATTAATCCAGGCAGTAGATAACTATTGTATTTGAATTTTTGAATATCAAAATTGTCGATAAGTACGAAAAAAGAAACTGTTAGCATAAAACTTACGATTACATCTAGTCAATTCAACTGTGAATTGACAAAAACTTGCTGCCAATCTAGTACTGCGACTAAATTCGTAAAGTCTAGGTAACATTGTGAAGAGTTCATTCAAACAAATACCTTGAAAGTATATACAGAAAAGACACATAGAAGCTAAAGTACAAAGGCGGGAAAATGAATGAAACCCAGACGCCAGGTCAGGAGCTGTTTCTTCTTTAGAATTTTATCAAGAATCTCTAAATATATATCAGGAGGACCGGATCATATGTGACAGCAATATTCAAAGAGTGGACAAATATCAGACTCATAAATATGTATGAGAGATTCTAGAGAGAAAAAATATTCTAGCTCGACACAATGAACTCACCTTCTTAGCAGCCGGCCTAGCAACTGATTCAATATATTCTTTCTACTTCATATCAAATGAGAGAGAGATTGTTAAATATCAACCACAGAAAGACGAAGATACACCATTGTTCAAAGTAATTGAAAAAAAAACCGAATAATTCAGTTATTAATTACTTTTTTCGTATTTTGTTTAATGAAACATGACATAGTGCACATATTAGCACTTCGTGTTTCCATTCCACGAAGTTGTTCCTTGCAGATTGACCACAGATTCTCTATTAGATTTAAATCTGGAAAGTTTCCGCGCCAGTCTATAGTGCTTTCATTTGCCAACTGTTAAGGCTTGCCAGTGCGTTCGTGCAATGTTGAAATTTTCGTACGCTTCCTTGGAGTAACGTCCACCGTAGACAATGGCCGTAGGACAACTAATCGACTATCGAGACAATAAGGTTTGGGTGTGATGAAAATCTGATGCAATCACGGATGACACAGTATCTTTCAAGGCCAAATAAATTTCACCATACATTCCGAAACTAGATTCATATTACTGCACACAACTGCAAATGACATAATCTGAAGTAAAAATAGAAATCGATTACCCCCTGTCACTCCAGTTGGTCTAAATCTTACCGTATGGTGAAAGAAAAGAATCTAAAGCGGTTGTTTAACTTAATTTGCACAAGGTTATAACTTGCATTAAATTATTTCAAAATTTCATGAGAGATTGTTTTACAATACAGAACGAATATATTTCTTATCTTTTATATGCCTTGTCCCTTCAGGATATCGACCATCATGGCTACTACAGCTTCCTATTTTTTGTATCTCTTTGAAATGTTTGTTCTTTACTCTCTTCTCTTTTGTTTTCCTGGTTTTCATTTGCATATGATAGAAGGTTACTCACGGTTTCTTTCACTATGACGTTTGAGCTTCAAATTCTCCATGTCCCTTTTTCACATATGTGCCATAGATTTCATCTAATTTTAAGTGCATTCTTGCTTTGTTTTTTTTAAAAATATCCTCATTGATTGCATCGCCTTCTCAAAATCTCTGTAGAACCACATCTCTTTTGCTTCATGATTATTCTTCACATGTGCTAAGCATGAGATATTTTTTTTACTATGGATACACTTTTCTGAAAAATATCTGATATAAAAAACACTGCTAATATATTTTGGTTTTCCAGTTTAATATTCAGAAATAGGGAATATTTTCAGTATATTTAAATCATGCAAATAATACAGGGTGTCCCAAAATATGAAATCATTTAGCAGGCCAATAATTTTGGCAATTCCTGTTGAAAAAACCTCAAATGTTCACAGAATGTATAGAAACAGATCAAGATTTTATATCTAATGGAAGAGGACAGTACGTGATGATCTCAATGAGAATCTGTCAGAAAGATGGATCGGGCGTAGTGGAGATGAAGACAGATTTCTGATGAAATGGACGCCACGGTTACCGGACCTATCCCCGTGTGATTTCATTTTTTGAAAGGATTTGTATATGTTCTCCCCCTATTTCATTGTACATTGATTGACTCAAGCAGAGAATCACTTTCACACTGGATAATTTTACCAGAGATATGCAACAGCGTGTTTGGCAAGAGCTTAACTACCGACTTGACATGGTGCAAATATTCAACACATATGAAATCGATCCCAGAATAAACTTATGATGTCAACACATAAACTCTTCAATTTCTTTGAGCTAGACATAGTACTTTTCAGGATAATTTGTTTTAAAATGATGTCAAATATTTTAGGTCACTCTGTATTTTGATCTCCTTTTCAATTAAAGATTCGTTGTGATGAAAATTCAGAAGTTAGAGTAGTCATGAAAATCCGTTTTCAAGTTTAGAGTGCTTGTTATTTATTTTCAGTGGTATTTTATTGACTTGACATGCATTTCAGGAAAAAAAATAGTTAAGATGCTGGAAAAAATAAATCGTGACCGGAAAGTAAAACGTCCCAGAAAAGAACAAATTAAATTGCAAAAAAAAAAAACAGCTGTTATGATAGTCAGAATATATTTTTGAATATGTACAACAAAATTTGTTCTTGCAGCTTTAAAAATGAGTACATAAACCATGAAAGAGTTGTGCAGACTAGGCAATCAAATAGAGGGCTTGTTATTGTGCCTGCTTGAACACGTTTTATTCATTCAAAACCAGTACTATACAGTCAACGAATACAAGACGTAAGCCTCACTCAAGATAGAGGTGTACGAAATGAGAATGTTGTTTGGACGTTGGAGACCGAAGGGGAATATAACTGCGGATTATGAGCCAACATACAATGGCCTTTTCTAGCTTCCATCAGCATGGCTGATGTTAACATCCAATGGAGTGATTAGTTACGCTTTCAAACGCTAACGTTTTCTGCTTAAATTAAGTTGAAATATTATATTGAATCAATTGCTAAGCCTTTTACTAGGCAAGTTGGTTCACTCTCATTCTTGACAATTTTTCCGCCAATAATATAACTTACATATTTTTATGACTACCATTTTTCCATGCTTCGAATATTGCTAACACGTATGGTCAAGTATCTTGCTATATATTTATAGATTATAGATAAAATCTCAAGAAGAACCTGCAAGGATGGTACTTTCTTCAGCCACTTTTCCGCTGCCTTAATATAACTACTCTGTACATTTTCTATAAATAGATTTATGGTAATTATTCACATTATCTTTCCTCTATTGTATTTAGACTTTATGAATCTAAGTACAGAATTTGATTGCCAGCAATGATCATCATTGCACAGTAAAATTGATTAGATTTTTCTGTAAATTCCTTGGAACTCACATTCGGCTTCTTGTTTTCCAACCAATTTTCATCTTCAAAATTTTAAATGCAATGCCAATCATTATTATATAATGGTTTCTTGATTCCTCTCCTTTTATTTTTCATGGCCCTTAATGTTTTTTTTATTCTTTCACATTCATTAACAACCTTTGCCTTAGTGACTTTAATTGCCTTGTGTGGTGTGACTTTTTTAAGTTATCGTTTGACCATACACTTGAAGAAGTTATTGTAATGTAACAAAAAGTGCCTGTTCAATAAAATACCGGCTCTTGGGAAGAACCTGTACGAATTTAGCTTCTCTCTTGCCAATGGAATTTGAAGGGAATGTGTAGGGTTCATATGTGTCATACGATGTTTTCGATGTAAATGTCTGCATTGATGAAGCTAAGGAATATAGCTCGTCAAAATATTTTGATGAATATTGAGTAGTGATATAAATGCAACGTTGCCGCTATAAAAGAGAGGTTTTTAAAACGGAAACGAGACAATGTAGTTTGAACTCTATTCCGATAAACCAAAATCGGATACTTGAGGCTCAAAGTTTCCTTTAATGCTAATTTTTTCATTTGACATTATAAACCCGATTAAAACGATAAAAGAAAACATCAATAAAGTGAGTGCAATCCTGAAATAGAATTCAGAAGAAAGGTTCTAAGTGACTGACATCAAAAGGATATGAAGTGTCTTTGGCCCTTGATGCTATTTTTGAGTATTGAATGGGTGGTTAGTTTTAGGAGAAAGAAAAAACTATCCATTTTGTATATCTATCATTCAATCTTGCACTGAATAACACTGCTATATCTACCATATATTCTTGACAGAATTCAAAGAAGGAAATATAAAGTAATCGATCCTGACCTGTCATCGCGACTTCAATCACTTTCTCATCTTATCTTTTCTACAAATATTTTCATGGCAATTGTTCACATGGGCTTTTCTCTTTGGTCCCACGACTGCAACAGTTCAATCGTGTTACTAGATTTGTAGCTACAGTGCTGTTCGATAAAAGTGACTCACCTGATTTTTTTGAATAAACATATTTTTTGTCTAATGTTTTTGGGGTTAAAATAATTTTAATCTTACTAATATAAAGACCCCATCCCGAGCACCTAGGAAAATAAGTTTATTCACCCTAAGGTATTCTATTGATAATTATAAATTTGGATATAAATGAGATTCAGGAAAAAAACCCTGTGCAAAAAAAGTGATTCAGATATCGCATTCTAATGATTAAACTGGTAAATTTAAAGAACTTTTGACAAAATATTGAAAACTATTTTACAATACACCCTGAAGAATATTCTAGAGAATTCTAGAACAGCTTAAATTAAATCTAGAATATTCTAGAAAACCTCACACAGTACAAAAACAGCTTGAAATAGCCACTCAAGTAACTAACCAGATGAAAGGGTACAAACACGCATCAGAACCACTTAAGGCATCTATTATTGCCCTCTCAAAAGCAGGCAAGTCTATGAGAAATTGTAGAAATTGCTATAACCTCGCAATCAACTGTCTCTCGAGTGATTAGGGCACATAATGATGCCACTCGTGCTCCAAGGAAGGAAACAAGGGGACGAAAGAAAAAGATCGATGATAGAACTGGCAGGGTAATCAAGAGAGAAGTTGCGAAGAATAGGACTATAATTAGCCAAGAAATTACAGTCAGTCTAAGCGAAGAGCAAGGTGTTAGTATTGCCTTTTCAACCTTCCGTCAGAACAAGGTTAAAAATTTTGTTAGAACAAGGCTACAAATCTTGTACACGAATGTTTAAGCCGTTAATAAGCAAAGCCAACAAATCCAACACAGCCAACAAAGCCAAGAGATTGAATGGACTCACTATTACAAAGATTTCACCGTAGAAGACTGGAAGAATGTTCTCTTCTCCGATGAAACGAAAGTTGAGCTAAATTCAAAGGATAAGTTGAGTCAATTTATCGAACAGAACTGTAAGTAGCGTCGTTTTACTAACTACATTCAACCATCTGTTCTTTTCTAATAGTTTTTTCTTGTCAGTTGTGGAACACACTCCGACATTTTGCTTCCCTTCCTCCTACAATCTTCAAAAGTTTAAATCCAACGACGATTGCCATCGTCTGTCTTCCCGTTCTTTTATTCTCTCTTTCGCCACTAAAATCTTTTCATTCGCTTTCAATTCCTGTAAACCTTGCGTCCTTGAGGTATTATTGCCTTGCTTGCGTAAAATGATTAAAAAAAAATAATGGCGAAGATACATATTTATAAAAGAAATATTAAATAAAAAAAGTTTTATACGTAAAGTATAAGTCAATAAAATGAATTAAAAGACAAAGCTAATAAAGAATTTCCATCTGTCACGGCTGACAGTGGAATTGGCATTTTCCGAGTAATCATTTGGCAGATGAGGTCATTATCCTCGAGGGAATTTCCTACGTATTCCATTCAAACTATGTTCATCGTAATGTCAGATAGATAACCATAATTGCTTATTGCTGAAGGGAGAAATGGCTTTCCAGTGGGTATTATAACGAACTTGATATATGCAATGTCAATCGCTGTTTGAATTTAGCCGATTACAATTTCTTGGTTGATGACAACTATGTAACCTTTCACATCTATGTATATCATATAAAAACAGAGTAAAATATCATTAAAATATACTAAAAAATATTGTCTGTTAATGATGATTCTTGCTCTCATAGAAAAAAGACGCAGTATTTATGTCTCTATTTTATCCATTTTCCTGGTCTCAGATTTAAAAAAAATGTTATTAAATATTCCTTTTTTAATAAACATCGCTTGTTAATGATTTCTTTTGTGACGGAATTAGATGTAAAATAAAACATTATTTTATACACAGGAAAAGAAAATAATTAAATCCACAGTAATTATTTGTTAATGCCAGACAATTTTCAGTAGTGTATAACTACAGTAAAAATGGCTCCTTGCTTGTTTCAGAATATGTCCGTCTGCTATGCTGAATATTTGATCCTTCTTGCTGACGCCGGCTCTGCCACGGACAATAAGCCAATCTGTGATGAATACTGCCATTCTCCTTAGACAAACTTCATTCCAGTTCCTCGTAGAGATCTCATACTACAATATGGTCAGTAGATGTAAAAAGCAAGTATGATGAAACTCACCTTTCCATTTACCCAATTCCACTCAACGAGTTTGGATCAAGCCGTAGTTGGTTATAGTTTTCGTTGGCAGAAATTGGCATCCTCTCGCCAGGCATATATCATCAAAATGATACTCCCTTTAAAATGAAATATACTGAAAATTGAACCCAGGTCTCATGGGCAGATCTCTAAATTTCTAAAAACACGGTTACGCGCCTATATAGCACAAATGAGTGAAATCAACCTGATTCACCAGTGTTTTCATGTGAGAGCTTCTTTACTGTACGAATTTGAAATGTGTACGGCTATATAGAATTGAAACACAGGTTTACGATCACCGAATTTATGCAACGTCGTGTCTGTTCATGATCTATATGGGTGACCACAGGTATCTTAAGCATGGCTGTGCGGGTGATAAAATGCATAATGTCTCGGAATTCTTACAATTTTAGTTGGATTCGTTATATTTACGCAAATACCCAAAGAAAAAGGTATGAATCCACCTATTCTACCCCTAGCCATGGGTTAATTAGTAAGTATTCTATCAATAAATCGTTTTCCAAAGAAAAAACAAATTCTCACAATCTAAAATATTTTGTGAACTGTGGAAAATGATTCAATTAATCAAGCAAAAACGAATCCGAAATGTAACAAAAGAATGAAAAGTTCGATTAGTAATGACGTAGTTAGTAGGTGTACTTTTCAAATGTCGTTCAGAATGCGATTATCAGCAAATGTACTTTGTAAAAGAGGGTTGGGAAGGCTTAATGCTCCCCACCCGAGAAGTTGAGTCTTATCACTTCCAAATGTGTCAGATGCTTGTATTAAAGCTTGACATAAGAGATGAGACTCTGTGTCTGCACTTGTGCCAATATAAAATAAGAAACTATATGTCAGGAGAATGGCACCAAATAACAGGATAAAGAAAATAAATAGCAATGAATGCTTATCGTTTCTTTCGTACCAAAAGGATGAGCAGCTTTAGATTTGATTACTGACATGTGATAAGAAAAGTCACCTGAAGATAAGAACAAGCGGTCACGTGCCTGCCTATATACAAATCTACCTCAATATATTTGCGTGCTTGGGTATTTTCTT
This sequence comes from Acanthosepion pharaonis, assembly GCA_903632075.3. Classification (NCBI taxonomy): domain Eukaryota; kingdom Metazoa; phylum Mollusca; class Cephalopoda; order Sepiida; family Sepiidae; genus Acanthosepion; species Acanthosepion pharaonis. The sequence continues at coordinate 571,752 of CAHIKZ030003683.1, forward strand.
CCATATCATTGCAATAAATAATTAAATAAATAGAACACAGTAACTTTCAGCTTCTTCATGTCATGGACGAGTTGTAAAGAACATTGGGGCAAACAGAACTTTCCTCTATAAAGACGGGGTGTAGTTTATAATCCAAGCCAGGGAACGCCTTTTCCTTACGATGATTTCCCGAATGCGCTGACCGATAGATATCAGACAATATTGTGAAACAAATATAAATGAAGCGTCTGTTTCAATTAGAAAATATTCATTAAAACTATAATATAATTATGTTTGTAGTAATGATGATAATAATAACGGAAGTCAACAAGATCAAAATGCAGTTTCAAATGGGTGAAGAAATTCGTGTAAACACTAATGCACCGACTGCAACTGCAAAATGCTTTAAAAAAGTAAAGGTAAATGCAACCGACCAGATACAGAAATGATGACAAGATAAACCGCTTCCCGGTCAATACTCTACCCGTAACAAACAAGCTGATGTAGACAAACCCCGTACCAATCAGTGGCTACGTAGTTCAGGGATAAAGCTGAAAACGAAGATTTTATTCTTGCTGCACAGGACCATGCTAAGTAAAAATTATCAAGCACACATACTGAAAAAATGTTAGCACAAAATGCATATTCTGTGATAAATATCCAATATCAATTGATAACGGCACTGAATATAAAACTCGGCATGACAGATTTGGCTAATATCTGTACTGGAAAATCTGCAAGTTTTACGGAAAGGAAACTGCAATAAATTGCTACGAACACCACCTAGACGAGGTTACAGAGATAGAACTTTTAAAAATTTATAGACACACAGACAGAACAATCAAATCTAACCGCTCACCGTCCTGGCCATGACGATAAACTATATCAGCATCCTGAGTAAGAGGTTAAACTACGTCCAACAGCAAGGCCTCTGATCAGGAGGTTTTGAGGAGCGTGGAACCACCTCTTAATTGCTGGTGTTCCCAGATCTACCCTGACCTGGGGTGGTAGCACCTGTTAGGATACCAGCTATGGGCAAATAGTTAACCCCGAAACTGACGTAAAAAAAAGTGTAAAAATGGGTTTTAATACCAGAGATAAAAGAATTGTTCGCAGAAATAAATTACTGAAGAAAAAAAAAACTATTAACAGCAATATATTTTTGAAAGAAAATATTACCAGCAATACATGTTTCAAAATAATATTACCAGTTATACATTTTTGAGGAAAAAATATTATCAGAATTAGATTTTTGACAAAACAAAATATTACTAGGTAAAAATAGTTGTCGGCATTAAATAACCCAATGAGGTTGATATACTGTAAAACACAACAAACCAAACCTAACCGCTCAGACTTCCGGATTAGAGACGGAAAAAATAAAATGTGCCTTCTGATCGACATGGCAGTACCTGCTGACTGCAATGAATTTTGTAAGATCTTCAAAAAAAAATATCAAAATATAAGGATCTTGAAATCGATATCTCAAAAATGTGGAACATGTAGACATCAACCATACCAGTAGTTGGAGTTCTCGGATTGACTGTAAAAAGGTTCTGATAGACTCATTGAAATGATTTCTCGTAGCCCATGTCTTAAAGAAATAGAAAGAAATGATCTCACGAGTACAGACCACATCTTAAGAAGGGCGTTATCTATGTAAAATACGTACAACTTTTTTTTTTCGTTTCGAAAATCTTCAGTATAAATTATCCTGATGTCATGTCTAACATTAGATCTCTAGTCGGGACCCGGAAAGAACTATGTATACACCAGATATCAAAGAAATAATAATAATACATTATATATATATATATATATATATATATATATATATATATATATATAAAGACATTTTTATGTTTATATGTTCCTTTTTGTAGATACAAATATTTAAGTAAATGCTCTGTTTATAATAAACAGTATTAACGACATTTACTGGCTTGAATGTCCGAGAAATTTTCATAGAAAATATGCGTTCTCCGACAGGAATCAAACCTGTGTCCTATACGGAACCGCCATATAGCCTGGCGTGCTTTTACCGACTGGGCCACAGTGAAGCGTTCGGTTAGCAAGGTCGATTTTACTGTTTTTAAACTACGATTCTCTATGACTTTCTCTCGTATATTCATATCTGCTCGATGCGTATTCAAATGTAAACCTTGTTAACCGAAACGCTCCTCTGTGATTTAATCAGTAAAAACACGTCAGGCTATATGACGGTTCCGTATAGGATACAGACTCTATTCCTGCCAGAGGATGCATATTTTCTAAAAAAAAAATTCACGGACATTCAGGCCGGTAAATGTCGTTAATACTGTTAATTATAAGCAGATCATTTACTTAAATATTTTAAACAGAACGTATAAACATAAAAAAAATGTCTTAAAATAATTATCGGACTTTGTCCATTTCACAATATATATATATATATATATATATATATATATATATATATATATATATATATATATATATATATATATATATATATTGCATTTATAAAACTCTTAGATTCCGCCTCAAATGTATCTTACAGAATTTTGATCTTAAATTGATATTTTTGCTAGCTGTTTGGCTTCATTTATACAAAAAAAAGTGGCATTAATACAAAACAGATGTTATTCTTAAACAGACTGAATTGTAACGGAAAAGCACGGGACTCAGATAAATGTTTGATATAATTCGCAATTCTATAAGTTAGGCTCACCATCCCTAACAGTGTTTGATAGAATAATATCAAAATAGATTTTTAACGACATAAGAACCTACATTCGAATAAGTATATTCAACTATGTATGGACTATTTCATGTTAAACTTTCAAAACAAACAACTGACGTAAAAAAAATAAATTATTATATATATATATATATATATATATATATATATATATATATATATATATATATATATATATATATATTTTCTACGAAAATGTGTGAAACCTTAGACACATTAGCAAATTGTCTTCCTAGCATAAAAATAAAAGAGATCGTTACATTACTATAATTTTTGCTTCGGGCAACGGTTTAGTTTAGTTTGTTTCGTTTTAGAGCATATCATCTTCAATAGCTTATTGAATGCCAACAAGAATTTTATTGCAGATAATATTATTTTTTTTAAATTGTATTGTGGTAATATAATTTTTTTTTTATTTCAAACATGTATTCTTGGTAATTTTTTTTTTAATGTATTGCTAGTAATATTTTTTTCAAAAATGTATTACTGGTAAAAATTTTTCCAGAAAGGGTATTGCTGGTATTAAAACTTATTTTCATACTTCCATAGTGTTTTGACCTCATTTTTGCGGAGGTTAACTGTTTGCCCATAGCTGGGACCCTGACAGGTGCTACCACGCCGTTTCAGGATGGAAATGAAAACACCATCACTTAAGAAGTAGTTCAACGAGTTTCTAAATATTCTGATCAAAGGCCTTGCTGTCGGGTGTAATTTATCGTTTTACCCAGGACGCGGATGTAGCCTATCGCCATACAAAGGACGTCGTGATACGATCGTAGAAGGAAACTGCATTAACATTTGGATAAAAACGAAAATACTGCAAGAAAAATGAGCTACAATTGATAATGAAAATACAAAAATTCCGTTCTTCAAACTATTTAATATATCAACATAGAATTACTCGTCGCAGTGAAGAGATGGTAGCTAATACTAATCTTTTCTCTCCATGGCGTTTAACCTTAAACAAATTATTATAGGAGACGTCCATGCCATATTATCTTCTGAGATAAGAGATACAATTTCACATCTAAACAAAAGTTACTTTTTTTTATTTTCAATTATCGTTTAACGTTCGTACAATACAACATATTTATTCTTGTATAAAAATAAAAAAAAAATACTCGTGTAAACAATAGTTAAAATTAATTCGATTTTTTTTTCAATCATTTCACCCAAGCAAGACAATAATACCAATCATTTCACTCAAGCAACACGCAAGGGATTACTGAGGGTGAAAGGAAATATGAAAGCGTTAGCAAGAACAATCAATTCATTGTTTTGATTGGATTTTTACTGCTTATCAATCTTTTGCGGGTTATTTAAAGCCAGAAAACATTTTTAGATGGTAAGGTTAGAGGTGGTTTCATCATACCTTTACCAAGCGCATTTGGGCGTAAGTCAATATAACCAGCGCAACTGGAATTGAAACACGGCTCTCAGATTTACAATTTCGATACGTTATCTATTACACCACCCAGACATCCTCAATTACAGAGCTTGGAATTCTGAAGCGTTCCTCCATATAGTAATGACGAGTCTCGACGTTGCTTAACTACGGGAACCGATGCGATATGCTATTTTCGCCATCATTTCATTAAAAATAACAAAACATATGCGTGCAGATAGAGTACGATTTTACTGAATGCAAGACCTTTTTTGCAATCATTTCATCCCAAGCAAGGCAGGAAAACCACTATGATGCAAGGGGTTATTGAGTATAAGAGAAGTTGACGATTGACATTGCATTTAAATTTTTGAAGATAAGTGCTAACTGAGATGCAAGAAGCCGGTTGAGAAGGGCGACAGTAAAAATTGTTAGCATAGAATATACGTTTAAATCAAGACTTTTCTAATATAAATGGATGGGACCCTGCCGCCAATCAAATACCGGGTTTATATTCATCAAGGTGCCATAGGGGAAAGTTCATCAGAACAATTACCACGAAAATATTTATAGAAAAGATAGAGGGACACTCCGTTACGGCGGTGCGAAAGGGACTGAAGCCGAGATGCCAGGTCAGAACCAATAACATTGCAGATTTTTAGATTTTATTAAAAATCTCTAAACATATAGCAGAATCACCATGCCAGATGTGGCGGAAATATTCAAAGCAAGGAGGAATGATATACTTATAAATATATAAAATAGATTCGAGCGAGAAAAAAAATTATCTAGCCCAACATAGTGAACCAACTTTCTTAGTTGCAGAATTAGCAGTTGATTTAATATCATCTTTCCACGTCATGTCAATGGAAAACTATAAAGAGAAAACGGTAAAAATGTGGTTTGGCACCGAGAACATTTAAACAATGAAACAATCCTAAGAGAAGAGAATAACCTATTGGGATTTATTATTGGCAGGCATGATATGTGCATGGCATTTTACTGATAGGCAGGGCCGATGCAAGAGTCTCGTGCTTGCGTATTAAACTGGGCCAACTTTCCTCAAGGACACATGGCCTAGTGGATAAAAACCTTGGCTGAATCCAGTAATTTCACTGAATGTGTTGTGCGTTCAATATCATTGCAGTGGTGACCAAAAACTTGGAGAGTTGAGTTAAAGTCAGAAGACTGAGAAACCCGGAAAGTAGAAAGATCTACCGCGGTGAACGAAATTAATGATACAGTTCGAAATTAAAATCACCTGAAGAAGGCTGGAGTGTACAACTGTCGAAACGTCATGAGTATGGTAACAAAAATGAGGACAATAGTCTGAACATTGTAAAGAAAAAATATATAGAGGAACTTGAGATTTTTCTTAATAAAAAGTTGAATAGTGTAACACAATATTATGGATAAAACGATACTTACTTTTATATAGTATTTTTACGGGATCAAGAATCGAAATGAATCCAGGGGTCATTACTGTCCAGTCGGTGGAAAATGTATTGCTTAACCGAATTACAAAGTAAGTTCATTTGCGATTAGAAAGTGAATGCCGATTGTTTAGTGACACGTAATGAAATAATGGATGGTTTAATTAACAAAACATAATGAAGGTAAAATAAGCGAGCTGAAATTGAAAGTAAAATACTTAACAAGTTTCGGAGAAGAGACGGCATAAGAGCGAGAATAATGCACAATGAAGGCGTAAGAGTTTTGAGGAATAAAAAAACAAAACATCTGATAAAAGTATCTGGCTTAGCGAGAAGTGTAATTCAACTGGAGAGATATGAGGATTGGTTGACACGGGTCCTTATCTCCTATGAATTAGAGGGAAGCAAGTCTACGATCTGGTGACGAAGGTACTCTTAAGCAATAGTAAAAGGGCAAAAGCTACATAACGCAACAAAAGGCAGTTGTGGAGATCCATAATCGCCTTTGTGCTGAAACTTCGGAAATAAAAAAAGTGGAAACGAAAGGCTCTGAATATAAACTATCAGATTACTAGATGATACGGAGAAATCCAATTTTATTTCAGTCACATAGAATTCAATATTTAATCTTTAATACATATACAGCATAAAGCTGTAAACTGATTTAAGATCTAATATTTAAACTCTATAATATGAAATCTTTATGATTAATGTTGCTTTAACTGCATTAAAAATAAAGATTATGTTGAAAAATATATATTTGCTTTGTATAATAAATCCAATTTTTATTTTTTAATCGTTAGGTTGCAAATTTTATTTTTGTTTACTCACATGATTCTGAATCAATAAACTAAAGATGTATCTGGGTAGAAGAAAGATCTCGTGGTCTGTAGATCTTTAAATTTATTTAGAATGTGCGACATCTTTCCTTCCAACCAGATAAAAAATTATAGAATAAAATAAGAAACGCTAATCGCGAACATATTAAAACAAATTTGGATAGTTGTAATCTTAAAAAAAACATTATAGATTGAAAAACTTTCGAAGGAAGAATCTGGACATTTCCGAAAATCGAAAGAGAAATTTGAAAGTAGAAACGCATCAAACTCGGGAAATAATGAGGAAGAACAAAGCTTTATACCCGAGAGACAACATTGAAAGACAATGCCTAAAGAGAACAATAGAATACAAAGTAAAGTAAAAGAAAATGGCAACTGCTTCTAACAACGAATCGATAACAGTGAATAAATATAAAGAAATACGGAGAAAATAAAATTAGGAAGAGAAACAATAATAGAAAAATTCAAATGGGGAGGAAATTACGGATGAAATGACCTGGACATAGATACGGCGAATTCATCTAAAAAGAGAAACAGAAGCATTAATCATTGCAGCATAGACTAAAAGTATCGGAATAGATTACGTCAAGGCGCAGATTGACAAAACTTAGAAAAAGAGAAAATGCTTCTTGTGTGGAGAAAGAGGCAAGTGTGTAACGCTTGCACTCTGTCGATGCAGAAAATTGGCTAAGACTGTGTGTAAAAACGAGAACGATAGTGATTAATTGGTATTGCTACTAATGATTGTGATTCAACTATGCAAACAAATGGCGTTGACAAAAACCAGTTGTTATCCTTGTAAAAAAAAACAAAAAAAAATCATAATCTGAGTTCTGATTTCTATCCAAGCAAAGCGAACGGACATGGTATTTTAAACGAAAAGTTAAAGGTAATAAAATTATGAATGTCTCATATCCAAAGAAACACAGATGTACGTCCAGAAAAAGAAAAACGAAAGAACATGTAATACAAACAAAACCTCGTTCTAGAACTGAAATTTCAGAGTATGACAGCTGTGTTCATAATAATTGATAATAACACGTAGAACTACCAAATTCCTCGGGAACCAAGATTAGACGAAATGTGTGCAAGCGGTAAAATTGTCCAGATTATTGTGTTGAGCATCAACAGTCGTGCTATTAAAGTGCTGGATATTTAACATATATCCTCACCGGTGATTCACGACAAAAAACAACAAATAATAATAATAATAATAATAATAATAATAATAATAATAATAAAAATACTTCGTCTTCTTTTTTTATTATTATTATTTGCAGCGTCGGACGTGGACAATCATGGGTCTCTACAATTTCCTGACCCTTTGTAGCTACCTCTGCATATGTGTTCTTTTGATTGATCTCTAAGTTTCATATACTGGGCTAAGAAGCTTGAAGTAAACCAAGAGATTCTCGCCAAGCACTCACTTTTCAGGCCATTCTAATGGTACGAAATGATGATCATCTATTATTCTATGTATAGTATGCCCCCAGAACGTGGACGATCGTGGCTTTCCACAACATACTGTTCTTTGTAGCTCTGAGTAAGACGTTTTCATGTTGCTATCTCTCTTAATACTTTTCTGTCAATCGTTTACAAAAGCTCATTAGGTCGGTTTATTCACTCCATTGTTTTGTCCGTCTAGCCTTTAATATATCCTGAGATTGTCAAATTTTCGAAGGCATCTTCTTTCGATATGTAGCCTAGAAATTTCTCTTTCAGAGGTTAAGTATAAATATCTATTTATCTATTTTCTCTTTAATGAGCTTGTCTTCGTCATCAAACAAAAAGTCTTTAAAATATATTCAATATATGGAAATTTGTGATCTCACCACTAGGTAATAACTCCTATTGCATGAAAATGACCAGTGTTAACCAAAGTAATTGTGATATTCTGGGTTGACCTTCCATATAGTTCGAAGTTTAGAAAATACGCACTTTAAGTTCTGCAATGAAGATTTAATATAAAAAAATATAATTGAATAGTGTTAGGGACAATGTTGAATATTTACTACTATATTTACTACAATATGTATTACTATATTTACTACTATTTTTACTGCTGAATGTAATACTATATTTACTACATTATTTATTACCATATCTATTACTATATTTACTATTATATTTACTACGATATATATTAATATATTTAAAACTATATTTTTACTACTATATTTACTATCATATTTTAATATATTTACTACTATATTTACTATTATATTTATTACTATGTTTACTAATATATTTACTACTATATTTACTATCGTATTTAATAGTATATTTACTAATATATTTACTACTATATTTATTACTATATGTATTACTATATTTACTACTATATTTACTACAATATACATTACTATATTTACCATTGGATTTACTACCATATGTATTACTATATTTATTATATTTGCTACCATATGTATTACTATATTTTGTACTATATGTATTACTATATTTATTTACTATCGTATTTTTAGTGATAGAACACACACATTACTGTATAACACGAATCTATAATTGTAAATTGCGAAAAAGAAAACATAACTTATTCACCCTGGATTTCGTCCCCACTAATATAAATTTTCATATTACAAGATTATTTTACTACTGTATTTACTACCATATTAATGCCATATTTATTACAATATTTACTACGATATTTTCTACTATATTTACTAGTATATTTACTAGTATATTTACTAGTATATTTACTAGTATATTTACTATCATATTTACTATCATATTTATTAGCATATTTACTTCAATATTTACCACTAGATTTACTACCATATTTACTAAACTATAACACGAGCATTACTAATAAAACACACGCATCACTGTATAACACGCATGTATAACTGTAAACTGCGAAAAAGAATGTATTTAATGTATTTTCGGCCATACTATTATAATTTTTCATAATACAAAATTATTTTAAAATTTAATTTTGATCTAATCATTCTGGTCAAGCTCCACATATACGTCCGTAATATTGGTGACAATTTTATATTAGCAAAACTCTTAGATATGTGAATAAAAACATTTGTGTATAACGCCGTCCGACAATTTACTTACGAATTCTATATTAATCATAACATCCATTTCCTTGTCGTTCTAATGGACGCCAACAGGCATAAATTTAACTTATTTTGATAAAAAAATATAACTCGTGATAAAAGACATCACTCGATGGAAACAATAATATGCATACCATTAACTTATTATATCGTAAGCAGAGGAATAATGATTAAAAACAGGATGAAAAAGAAATTAAAAATATAGTTCGCCGATACATATCACTTAATGATCCTAACAAACACCACTACAATGAAATTTTCGAACCATTTAATCTAATTATTACCAAGAGCACCGAACCTCAAAATCCCTTATATAAAATAATGTTGTTTATAAATTCCCGTGTCACATTTTATATTGCATCACCAATATAATCAGCATTAAATTCTTACATAGGACAGACTTGATCACCACTAACTCGTAGGTTAACTTATAATCTATCGAAACTAAGTGTAATTCCTACACATATCAACCAGTACATCACTAACAACCAAAATATATCTATATTTTTTTTTTTAAATGGCCTTGTTATTTCTGAATATAAGCGACCATAATTTTCTTTTTTTTTTTTATTACCAATACATTTCTGTGCAATCCTGGGAAAGAAAAAGAAGTAGTTTTCAATTTTCCAGAGTCCAGTCTACCCTATTATTTATCCCATACCTGGTGGGGTCGAAGATAACCCCCAGAAGAGTGAATCTTTTCGAATTCTCAGGATAACGTTTTACGCTGGCATAAAGAAGAAATATAATATTGAATCAACAGTTAGGTCTTCTGCTAGGAATATTGGTTCATTGTGCCTTGCCAGGCAATTTTTTTTTCCAGAATCTATCTTCTACGTATTTATAGACGTACTATTCCCCCATTTATTGAATATTCCTGTCACGTCTAGTCTGTTTCTTCTGCTATGTATTTGAAGATTTTCATAAAATGCAGAGAAGTTATGTTATTGATACTGAACAGACAACTCGACTACAGCCACTTTTCTTTTATCATAGCTTACCTATGCCTATTCTATAAATATTTTCATTGTAATAGTTCTAGATTTGTAGCAGGGTATCATCATTTTACAGTTGAAATGGTTAGATAGAATCGTAAGTTCTATGCTGACAGTTAATTCTTTTGCGCTTTCCACTTGGTAAATCCTCTTCCGGTTTATTGCTTTGCAGTTAATTCTGATCTTCGCTCATTTAAAGGCAATATAAATCGTGAGCTTCTGTTTTCATAATTAATGTTCTTTTATTGTTCTTCCTCGTTAATAATAATTTCTTTTTCGCATATTCTCTCACACTCTGTAATCCCCTGCGTCTTAGTGGCTGTATTGTCTTACTTAGGATGAAATGATTAAAATAAATAGAATCTAGAGATTTATGCTTTTCTCAAGCGAACTCGTACAGGACGCTTCTTATTTTCGCGCTGATATCTGTTAACCCGCATATGCGTCGTTGAGACTAGAATATTTTATAGTAAAATGTATGAATTAAGCTATCCTCATTCAAATCCCGGTTTTTATTCTGGGGTAAGCATAACTATGCTCGGGATTATTTTAAGACACTGTTAATCCAGGCTGCTGTACTTGAAATACAAGTATACTGTTATGAGATGTAAAGGAAATTTTGGAGGAATTTCGTGTTACGAAAAACTGGGCAGAATATCTGGAAAATAATCTATATTAAGGATGTGACATTTTCACAAAATTAAACACGTAACATAAAAAAATTGCATCACCTGAAATAAAAAAAATATATATATACTAATTGTGTGTATTTTTGAGTCTTGACTTGTACCCGCGAGCAACGATGAACATCAGTAAGAGATAATTAACATTTCTAAGGCACGCAATGAGGGAAAAGTGCTCAGAGAATCTGACACTCACACGGCCTATTAAAGGAAAGGGAGATGGCAGATAGAAGCGCATACCCTACGAAGAGTGTTTGTTTAAATGTTTGGCAGAAAAAGGGTTAGTAGTGAAAGCAAAAAGAGAAATATTGTTTACATCTAGAAGGAAGTTGCGGAGAGCTATGATTCTTAAGGCACACGACAAATATAAGAAGGCTAGAGGTGAGTTCACGGGGATATCTTTAAAGTGGTATTGGAAAACGCATTCAAAATGGATATGGCATGTAGAAGAAAAGACCCATAGCTGAATATATCATAATGACGTCAATCGTCTGGTTATATAATTATCTACGGTGATGATTATCAAAGCGGAACTACCATCCCAGCTTGGCGCAAGACAATCATTCTGACACAATTTTCAGTCGCTATCTGGACTAGCACTGTACTAATATAAACTTGGACTATATGAAGCTGATTTCGCCAATGATATAGTGAATGCATATTAAGTGTTGTTTTCAACAAATATAACTGTTTTCTAAACCAGTCTAACTTCTATATATTTATTTATATCGCATTAACAAGAACACGCCCTAAACAATGGGTGTGTAGTATTTTTATTGCTAACAGACAAAAAAAAAAGGAAATAGAAATGTATTTTCAGAAAGACATTTCATGACAACGTTGTGTTCCGTACGCGGTAAACAAACTGCGTTCAATATATTGGCTTTTTATAAGGTTCATTGCAAAAGGAATCTCTATGTGAAAATAATGAAAGAGTCCCATATACTAAGCGACACGAAGCAGAAAGATTGACAGGCATAAGACAATCAAAATCAATCACCTGATTATCGATAATTTTTCTTCATATTTATGTTGACGACAGAATAACAGACAAAATAATAAATCGTTAGACATGATCAACACATTTACTAGCATTATTTAGATTATACGGATTGTTAACCTCATCTTCATTGCCATATTCCCAACGTTTCGATCTTTGTATACTACGATCTTCTTCAGGTGAATGAAATTTCGAACCGAACCCTTTATTTCATCCATCGGGAAAGATTGCTATAGTTCCACTTGCCATGCCCCTTCCGGATGTCTCAGTTAATTTGCTTTAACTCACCTCTCCAAATTTTTGGTTCACCACTGCTGTGCCCCGTTACTTAACACACAATTCTGGGTCTAGTTAATCTAACTGACGTCTTCATTTACTGGGCCATGTGTTCTTCAAGACACAATCTACCTCGGTTGGTGAAATAAAGGGTTCGAATCGAAATTCCAATCACCTGAAGAAGGCAGGAATATACAGCGGTCGAAACATTGATGATATGCATGAGGATAGCATTCTGAATAATGTAAATAATGCAAGTAATAATAATACCTCATCTCAGAGATATAGACAGACTTATTTACTATTTGTTGTTTTAGTACGTTACTAAACTGAAATATCTTCTATGCGGTGAGTTCCTTTAAGATGTTGGCGAAAATGGCTCCTCACAACTTACTATCTTTTTAAGTCTTAGTATGGTTTGTTTTGTCACCATAATTCCCATTTTCTGTTCAACTATCCATTTACTATCGATAAATAGGTTACTGGTTGTTTTCCTCTCTTCCTCCTGCCTTCAGTATGTCCAGCGAGTGTCAAATACTCCAAGCTCACTTTCATCATTATGTGTCTTACTAATTTCTGCCGCCTTTTTCGAGTTCTATGTATAAGCGTACTTCTTGTTTCAATTATCTTTAGGTCTCCTCATTCCCCAGATGTTCCATATATGGTATTCTCAGTATTCTTCTGTAGAACCCTGATTCTGTTGTTTCAAGTATTATGGTTTGGTTTGTTTTGTTTTACGGCATATCAATCTCAATGGGTCATTTAATGCCGACAATTTTTTTTCCTGGTAATATTTTTCTTTTGTCAAAAATCTATTTCGGTTAATATTTTTTCCTCACAAACGGATAGCTAGTAATATTATTTTTTCAAAAACGTATAGCCGGAAACACTATTCTTTCAAAAAACGTATAGCTTGTAATAATATTAAAAAAAAAAAAACGTACAGCTGGCAACATTATTTTTTCAGAAACGTATTATCAGAGGCCTTGCTGTTGGACGTAGTTTATCGGTATAACCAGGACGCGGACGTAGTTTATCGTCATACCCAGGACGCCTTTTTATTTATCTGTACATATATTTCGCGGAAATTTTCGCATGACCACTTAATTAAAGAGCGTGAAATAGTAGTAGACGGATATCCTCGAATCGAGTGGCCAGCTATAGATTCTTTTGCTAACACCTATAGATACAGTATTCTTACAATTGATATTTCTTCTCTACACACCTTCCTTTATTAAATTGTGTAAGAGTTCCTGCAGTTGCTTTTCTACCATTAATATTTATTTTAAGATATTCATGCTACAAAACAAAAATATACTTTACTTTTCAATAAGGAATTAAGATTTGATGATTGTGTTGAATATTGGAATGAGATATTATTTTTGTTAATGTTTGTTTTTCATCTTTTTATTTCTTTGTACAGATATTTCGCGGAAATTAATTAAAGAGCGTCAAATCGCAATATATTAATTTTCTTTCTGTCTTCTGGGTCCAAATACTTGTTTTTTCAGGGTTTTTTACTGAGATTTCTCATCTTCTGAAGACATCCACAATGTAGTATCGTGGAAGAAGTTCTTCTTTCCAAGGTTGATTGTCATTTTAGGCAATAATTTTATATCACATATCAGTAGAAGGAAAACTTCATACCTTTTTCGAAAATCATTAGTGAATATATATGTTAAAAAGTAAGGACTTGTTTATTTCCTCCTAATAGTAGTAGATATAGTAGTGTAAAGACATATTGCATTACAGATGCTACAGATCAGATTTCCATATATAGATATTGAAATTGGTCAATGACTTTTGTTTACTCTCTAAAGAGTACAATTTTTTCTTACAATATATATTGGATCTTTTTTAATATTCACTGGTGTATTTATACTCCAATACTTTCGAACAGTATCAAGTAGAGTTGTAACGGACAACTTAATATGGTAGCACAGCATGGCCATAATAGAAAATTAAACCGTGTGGACAATAGAGAAAGAAATAAAGAGGTGAAACGAACAAGATGAGAATATACGATCACGGATTAAAATGACGTGCATCAGCTGTCGATAGCTGTAGGTAGTCGTAACAGAGTAAAAAGTTTGATAATTAAAAAAACAAAGAGTCAGATGCAATAGCATTAATAATAAAACAGGAAATAAGAGGACACATGATTCTATTATTCATAGAAAGAAAATTATTATATCCATCACCTTTTAATAAAATCTAACAAATTTTCTCTAATGATCAGTTGTATTAAAACAAAATGTAGCAGCTTGTAGAGGTTATCAGCTGAAGAGATTGAAACTTGAATATATAATATTTGATAATTAGTATGGATAAAAGAGGATATACATCCGAAGAGAGCTTAATGCAAGAACAAAGCGAATAATAATGATGAAAACGTATGCTTTAAAAATCTGTGGTAAGATTATATTTTGCGAGATGAAATCGATCTCGTCTAATCGGACCAAAGAATTTCGCGTATGATGTGATATTCTTTGGTCTGATGAGACGTGATCGAGTTGATCTCGCTAAATAAAATATTACCATGGATTTCTAAAGGATCCGTTTTCATCATTATATATATATATATATATATATATTCTGTATGTGCTGCACTTACTGCATAGTCGCCAATATCAGTGACAGAACTAAAATATTCAGTTGTATGGATATCAGTTTGTGACTGTCTGATGATTGCAAAAGCGTGAAACCCAGGGTCATAAAAACTCATATCCATACAACTGTATATATATATATATATATATATATATATATATATATATATATATATATATATATGAGTTTACATTGTCCACTCTGCAGCCACTTTACGCACAGACGGAATGTCGAAACCTATTTCTATCGTTATTTCGCGAACGATCAGGTGAGCTTCATTCTTTAGTTGCAGCCGTTTAGATTTTCCAACTTGAACACCACTTCCACAGAGCTGAATCACTCCCATTTCCTCCGAGTTACACAGGTCCGATGAGTGTACGAATCAAACAATTTTTAAAAATTTCCTAGGTTTCCGCTATAGGGTGCTTCCCTAAAGACTACAATCTTAAATTGTCTAATTAGTGTCAATCGGTATTTACATTCTTTGTCCTCATAATCTCCAATCCTTACTAGCTCATTTTTCATTTACCTCACCCTCTAACTTGAATTTCTTGAGAATTATATTGGGTGAATATTATCATGAGAAATGTTTCATAATTAGGCTTATAAAATAGCCTGGTACAAACTATACCCGCGAAGGCCAGTTTACACCCACTTTTACGATTAGTGTCAATAATTTTTCTTAAGTAGAATATTATAAAAAATAACTACTCGCCGATCATTTTGCCAAAAATCACTATATGGCGTATGTTACTCGCTATTATCATCAGTGAATACTATAATATATATATCATATTTACTTTTGTATAATACGAAAAACTTTGAACGCAATTTACAAAACAAAACATATTATACACAATACACGTTTTCAGACATTTGTGCACAGCTTAAAAAATCCTTTTTGAAAAAGCAAAATTGAAAATATACACAATTTACAACAACACATAATAAAACACAAAATAGGCAGGTGTTGATAACAAATGTTTACAATAGATATATGATATATCGGCAATATTTGTTTCTTTGTTCATTCTTAAAGAAAGACAATATGTTTATTTTCATAGTTTATATACAGGGAGTTTGAATAAGTGATCGTACACATGAAAATATTTCATATTTTTATTTGCAACATATTAAATTAACAAAACGGGAATATATCTACTGTATCAGGTTGCATACTAAAAATGCATGCATATAAAACTAAATAATATTCCATGGTTAAGAAAATATAGCAATATTTAAATTTTGAGGGGTTTAAAAAATTATCGTACAGCAGAACAAAAACATGTTTTCTTCATTTATTAAGTTCAACAGCCTTCAATCTCTTCCTGTAGTCTTTAATTAAGTTTCGCATGCTTTAGTAGGTATTTAGATGTTATTTTTCAAAAACCGCCATAAATTCTCTATTGGATTCAAATCCGGCGACTGACTGGGCCATTGTAAGATGTTAACGTTGTTATTAGCAAGCCAATTATTCGTAATCTTAGCAACATTGTTGGGATCATTGTCCTGCTGGAAGATCCAATCAGAAGGAAGCCCAAGATTTTCGCTTAGGATTTGTTGATATTTTTGGGTATTCATTTTACCGACTATAATTGCTAGTTTGCTAACATCTCCCATCGAAAAGCAGACCCAAACCATGATACTACCCCACCAAATTTGACAGTAAGTATGGTGCTCTTGGGTGCGTATGCTTCGCCGTCTTTCCTCCATACATGATTCATGGAATTGCGACCGAACAACTCAATTTTACTCTCATCTGTCCTAAGAACTCTTTCCCAATAAGAATTTTCCTTATCTTTATGCTCTGTTGCAAATTTCAACCTGGCATCTCTATGCCGTTTCAGAAGGAGTTGTGTCTTTCTTAGGGAGTGCGACTTCATACCGTCTCTGCGTAGTTCATTACTAATCGTTTGCTTAGTTACGTTAACTCTTGACAAACTCAGATCATTCTGAAGGTCTTGTCTGATGGACATTGGGTTATTTTGAACCTGTCGCATCAACTTTATTCGTAATCTGGGAGAGACCTTCCTGGGAGCACCGTCTCTACCTTTGTTCTCAACAGTATTACGTCTTTTAAATCTTGCAATAAATGAATCAATTGTTGAAAAAGGTATGTTCGTGTCACTGGAGATGTTTCTGTAACTTTTTCCATTGTTCCATAGCTTAATAATTAGCTCTTTTTGAGCACGTCATTTCCTTACGTCTAGCCATTATTAGAACCATTATCAGTGAACAGTCACTGCAAAATGTTCCAATTTTGAATTGAATGTTGCAATAGAGTTACTGAGAATATTCAAATAGTTTAGAATCTTCTACTTTGAAGTGCAACCAAAATCTACCGTATTATAATGCAAAAATTGATACTGTACGAACACTTTTTCCACTATTCGAAATATAAAAATTGCCTATCACTTGTCGATGAATTTCTAATTTTAAATTGCAGTTTCTGATTGTATGCCCCAAAATACATATTTAACATTGTTATTTGAGGTTTTCATTCGCTATAATGAGAATAACATGCTTTTGTTTGCTGTACGATCAATATTCAAATTCACTGTACACGCACACACACACACACACACACACACACACACATATATATATATATAATAAAGTCAGATCAAACAGAAAACTAAGATAGATTAATTAACACCTTAAATATATTCGCGTGTATGTTTACTTAAAACCATTCCCCGAAATTTGGAAAATAATTTATAGAAGAAACACGTGATGGTTATACATCTGGTTGTTTCAATTCTGTAATATCGTGAAGAATTAAATAATTTAGTAAAATATATTTCTGCCATTGAGATTTTAATGGATATTATGGTATAGCTTTTCAAAATAATTACATAGGGATGACCGCACCAAGGATCTGTATTATACTAAATGACGTCATTTTTCCCTTGGTTTTAGCTTCAGAAACACGTATCGTACTCAAGCTGAAATGTAGACAAGAAAACACGGCAGATATACGGTTTTTTATAGGGAAAGTTGGTTATATTCTGACCTAGTGGGTATATTCTCTTCAAGTACATTTTACAACTCTAGCAAACACAAAAGTATAGCCCTGGCTTTTACACTGTCTAGAAATACAGGAATATTAAATCTCTATAAAAGGCATGATGTCTGTGGCTGTGTGTGTGTAACGAATGCACGACCGGAATTTTCGACGGATTTGAACCAAAATTTACATGTACATGCTCCAAGTTAGTGGGAAGGCCAACACCGACTTCGCATTTACCAACTCCCATCGATAGTGGAAATTATCGATTTTTTCATGCTTCTACGGCAGTTTCATGTAGTTTGCGGCCATCTTCTACTGGCCAGGGAACCTATAGCTGGCTGCTACGAATAGGTAGGAAGATTCAATTGTCCAGCCTGAGAGTCAACAGCTGACTGACACGAATATTAACTAGCATGCTAGTATGCAAAGAAAATCGATAGCTTCATTCGTCACAAGTAGGAAAATTTAAATCTGCAAGGCACTTTAATCCAATTGGCTCATTCACTTGCTTAAACTCAACGTTGATTCTGATTCCGTAGAACTGGGCTGGGTGTGAAAAAGTATTTGTTGTTAACATTCTTTTTTCATTCGGTTTTTCCAGTTACAAGTCCATTTTTTAAAGCGGATCGTTTTGTGTTCATTTTGTTTAGTTCTTTTTTCGTAACAGATTTAATGTTTAGTATAGAGCTTAGAAAAAACTCGCAGTGTGAGATAGACAAGAAGTAAGGCATGTAGCAACATCAGCACGGCAAAGGGCACTCCTTTAAAGGCAAGGGAGGGCAAAAATATTTTAAGTCAAGTGATAGCAATTGCTGTATGAGTCGTACGATTTTTGAATCAAGCACGGGCAACGTTGAAGGTAAATTGAATATCATATATTATATATAATACAATTAAATGACTTAATTAAATGTGTAACATCCACGTATTAAAATGACATAAATCTCATCTAAGGGATTACATTGAATACAATATAAATGGCGCCATTTAATTACAAGTGTAGTCCTAAGTATAAATATATCGATAAAGGATTTAAGAAAATTATGTTTTTGTCTTGTGTTTATCTCATAATCTTCCGAGTAAAAAAAAAAAAAAATCTTTTCATTTTTCTCGGAATTAGTATTTGTCTCGTCAGGAATTATGAGGTCGTTTAGTAAATACAAATCTTTCTTATTTGTAAACAAGCCTTGTAAACAAGATTTTTGCCATTTAATTATATTAAAAAATTAAAATATTTAAAAAAAAACAAAACATAGTTTCTAAATATTCTACGAATTATTCGGCCTTGTACGTTCATTTTTATTATCCCGAATTTACGTTTTGATTAATGAGTCTAGGGAGTCTTAAAATACTGATTACAGTTCAGAAAGCAAGTTGCTATCTTAGTCCATTACTTAGCTTTGAACAAAACATCTCAGAAGATATAATCTTCGGTATTTCGCAACTATAACTTGAATTAGAGAGTTCTTGTGGTGGTATCACATGCTTATGAATTTCTTTCAATTTCCGTTCGGATCATAACTCGAAGAATTGATATCTACATACATACATGACACACACACACATATATATATTATACAAATTTTACAGACGGACAAAAACAATTACTCACGACGTTTTTGTTTCGATGTAGAGGAATATATTGACGAGAGAGGAACATGACTGGTTACGAACAACCATCTTTGTTCCTCAATCGTTGAGATGATCCTTTGCATCGTAACAAAAATGCATCATTGTTGTGAGTAATTGTTTTTGTCAGTATGTAAAAATTTTATAATAAATAACTACTGTTCTACTCCTTGTATTGAGCTCTCTTTTGAATTAATGCTTTGAACGTTTGAAATTATATTCTTTTCGATCTTATAACATACACACACACACACACACACACAAACATATATATATGTTTATATATATATATATATATATATATATATATATATATATATATATATAAAAAACAAGAGAGAGAGAGGGTGGGTGTGGGGAGATATTGAAAACTATGAGTTAACCTATTCCTTAGAAATCAGTGTTATAATGTCTAGACAACAGAGTAATATTTTATCAAAATTTTTCGCCGGTGCCTTCCAGCATATGCATATTGGTATTCTGAACATTTCCCGGGTCGATTTTTATCCCACATATTCTTATGCCCGAATGATTAGCACGTTCATTTCAGACCATGAAACTCGGGTTCGAATCTCACTATGTTTGATTTGTCAGGAAGGCGACTTCCTGATGTTATCGGTCTTAAGGGTGAGATCACAGACTGTGTTGAGCTAAGCCTTGTGAGTGAAATTGGGTAGACGGGTTCCTTGGCAGCTGTCGGTGGTTGTTCTAGCAGGAAGTCATAAGTCATCGTGACAGAGAATTTGAGCGTGCTTGCCTCTTTCAGACTGCTGATCACGCTAGATAACGCGCTCTCTCCCAGAAAGAAACGTTCGCTCAGCATAGTTGCAGTATAAACCATAGGTAGCATCTGTGGGTGTTGAACAAACAGAAATGTGCCTGAAAAGGTGTCTGCAGTGGGGATTAGGTAGCTGACCCCGTAGAATGGAATCCTCGGATTTGAGTGGCTATGATTGATCCTCTGTTCAGATTTTGCATGCTGATTCGAGCCAAGAAATCTCCAGCAACTACTTGTGGATAGATAGATAGATAGATAGATAGATAGATAGATAGATAGATAGATAGATAGATATGAACAGACTGAGATGATCAGACTGAGATAGATAGATAGATAGATAGATAGATAGATAGATAGATATGCTGTAAGACTGTGTTAATATGCGAAAATATTTGTATTTAATTTGGTAAATTTAATTTTTAAATTTAAATAAAAACAACACAGAGACTCTAAATAAATCTGTCAACAAACGGTTAACATTAAACAATGCCGACGTAGGTTTCTTGAAAATAAACGAAATCATGGGATATTACCAAAATCGGATACCTATACGGAAATATTAAATACATAAAACCGGACATCCACTACGACCCATCATCACACAGAACCCAACACCTATCTTCAAGCTCTCAAAATTCCATAACGAAATCATTATTCCATATCAACCTACCAATTATATTAGCATATCAACAATTGAATTCCTCCAAATTCTAAAACCTCTACAACCAATGTAATTTATTTTAGCGTCATTCGACGATTGAAAATTTATTTACATACGACCCTGACGATGGAACCACCGGCATAATCCTTAATTCTCTGCATAAAAATAATTACAGTTTACTACAAAATTATTTGAACGCCAAGGCCAATTTACTTTTGTTGTTCACTGAAGAACAAAAAGTGAATATGAGACAAGAGTTCAGGATATTAGCTTTTATTTCCTGTTAAAATTTAGAGTTTAGGGCATACCACCTTTTTGTTTGAATCCACCTATTTTTCAAATGAGCAAAACTGTTGGAAGACGTGACTGACAGATATTACTTATTATTCAGATGTTGATTTTAGATTGATTGATTAAATATAAAATATCCCTGAATGACTACTCTTTGTTTTAACTTTGGGTTTCACTTGTAAAGACTGCATTTCTTGTTAAAAATGATAAACCAACCTCACTACGAGAGAGCAGATTATGGGAGAAAAGCAAGCCATTTTGAAAGGTTCACAATTCAAACAAGATTCTAAGAGCGGAAATATCATATCACAAGATGCAAAACGCCCATTAATATTAAGAATTGGAAAATAAGATTGGAATTTGCAAGGAGGTAAAGAGATGAAATAAAATTCTGGGATTAAGATTTATGAACTGATTAGACCAAGATTAATCTCTACCAAAGTGAGGGAAAGGCCAAAGTGTGAAGAAAGGAAGGATCTGCTTATGGTCGAAAAATATAGTGATTTTCCAAGCATAGTTTAGATGTGGCACAAGGCCGAAAGTAGGGGGATCGAACCCACTACTCAGTTGTAATTTTTCTAGAGAGATAAGCTTGCTAACCATTACACCACCTCGAGGAGCCAAAGTATATAAGCTCATCTGTGAAGCATGGTGGGAGCAGTGTCTCGATTTGGGCTTGCATGGCTGCTTTAGGAACATACTTATTGATGATGTCACTTGTGATGGTACCAGCCGAATGAATTCAGAAATTAACGGAAACATTTTGTCTGCCAATTTACTGAGGAATACATCCAGACTAATCGGGAGAATGTTTATCATGCAGCAGGACATTGGCACAAGATATACTGCTAGCACAACAAAGGACTTCATTAGGGAGAAAGTCGACAGTTTTAGAGTGGCCAAGTCAATCACCATAAATCAATAGAGTATGCATTTCATCTCCTGAAGAAGAGACTGAAGGAATAACCTCCCCCTAAACAAACAAGAAGTTAAAGAGGCTGGTTTAAAAGTCTAGAAAAACATTACAAATGAGGAATGCAACATTTTGGTGATGTCAATGGGTCACTGGCTTGATGCAGTTATTGCAAGCAAGAGTTATGCAACCAAATATTAAAAGTTATTTACTTTAAGGCTATATATTTCTTTACTTTTGCTCTGCTAAAGATAGTGTTATCTGATGCAAAATGTGGTATGTCCTAAACTTTTTAACACGTATAACTGTAAATACCAGGAACTAAAACCTGACGATATGAACACTTGTTTGATATTCATATTTTGATCATAAAATTCAATGTCTCCCATGAACAACAAAAACAAAAAAATTGACGTTGGCGTTCCAATACATTTAGAGGGGATTGTAATTCCACCTCCATACATCAAACCAAATATCATCAAAAGATTATTGCATCCATGCACAACCAAAGTCTCTTTCTGCGAATATAACAAGATCTACACCCAAACTAATGGAGTTAGTATTGGAAATCCACTCGGCCTGTTGCTAAACCAATTACTACATGCCCATCACAGAAAACACAATATTGAAAAAGATATTAAACACAAAATATATTTCCACTTTTAACGAAAAACATTTGAGAAAATTGATAATCTCAAAACCACATCCAAAAAACTCTGTCTTTAAATTTCTCTAAGAATTTAGCAAAAAATAAACTCTCACTCTTAGACACTCTTGTAGAATTCGATAATAACACATTCACCACTTCATTATCCGAAAAAGACACTTGCGCAAACACTTGCCACCTTAATTTTAAGAGTGAATGCCAACTTCGACATAAAATAGCAGTTATAAAGAATGAAAGACAATAGCATTAACATCTTATACAAAAGCCAAATAGATGTTAACTATAAGCAAGACGAAATTTCCCTTAGAAACGATCTATTTCAAAAACCTTTCAACAGCTAACCTCATCATCAAAAATAACAACACACCCAAAAAAATCAAAACTACATAGAACCAATGTTATTTAGGAATTCAAATACCCCGTAAGCAAATGTGTTCCTGATTAAACCAAACTCATAAATAATTATATTGCATAATAACAAGATTCCAACAATTTCACATGCCTCTGCTGAACTATATGATCCTATAGCAATATTTATGTTTTTGCTATTTTGGTCCACAGATAACCTTTATGGAATAATATTGGATTTTCCACATGCTTTACGATTTGGATTTCGCGATCGCTCATAGGACAATGATTTCTTGCTAAAGTTATAGCAGACATTAGCAGATTCTCGGTGAAAAAACTGGTAAAACTCACAAATAGTGAACTGAATGAATGTATATTATCCCTTCCTTTTTTTATATTAGTAAAGCTTTCTATGGCTTCTGTTATCTTAATCCACAGGTTAATCCACAGAGAATATTTCAAGGATGTTTTTGCTGATTTCCCTGATATTATTTTAAGTTGGGTTGAGCAATCAGTATTGAGGGTTGTTTAGGAAATTTGCATTGTGGT
Source organism: Acanthosepion pharaonis (assembly GCA_903632075.3). Lineage (NCBI taxonomy): Eukaryota > Metazoa > Mollusca > Cephalopoda > Sepiida > Sepiidae > Acanthosepion > Acanthosepion pharaonis. Next base: position 595,620 of record CAHIKZ030003683.1, read on the forward strand.
TCTTAATTGTGATGGATGCTTCTTGTTTGGATATATTGTAGATCCTGTCATCAATTTTTTTCAGTTTTTATTTTTTTTTAGCTTCATTATTGATATTATTATCTCAGTTGTTGGGTTCGTTTTTATAAAACTTATTAACTAAATAAACAACTGCTCAAATACTTTGATCCAGATTAATTTTTAATGTAAATAAGTAATCTCGTTTTAAAACATTAATATTTACAACTCTAAATAATTTATAGTTAATCTTTTAAAAAATATTTGCAATTGTCAAAAAATATAAGCTGTCTCTTAAGCTGCCAATTTATGACTGATAATATTGTATACTTAGCTACCACACCTTTTGGTAATGATGACAAACTTTATTTTGCTTCCAATGAAAATCCTTCAAAATATAGTTTCTACCATTATCGAATAACTTTAGACAATTTAGAATACATAAACAGCACTGATCTCTCCAAGCATTTCTGGCAATTAAAGAATTGTGGTAATACACTCATTATAACGTTGGATATTTTAATAAAAGCCAAATCTTACAATGGGAAAGCCAACAGATGTAATTTATGTCTTGTTGAAAAATTACTTATCTAAGCTAGTGTTATGAAAGTGTTTTACACTTACATAACCCTAGCTTATTAAAGAAGAGAAATGAATTGATGGTCACATGTAGGCATAAAATTAAATATTTGTTCAAATACGTTGATCCAGATAAATTTATATTTCATATAAGGAATTTTTTTTTTGCTTTTGAAAAAAAGAATCATTTATCTCCCTTTCTACTTAATATAAAAATAATATACAGAACATTTTTTTTACATATATATAAATCCCGTATATTCTGAATGCTAAATGTATTTTAAAATTGAAACATATAATATCCGTATAATACATAACTGAGTCAACATTGTGATAACCATTTATTTTCAATAAAATTTAAGATTTTGAATTACGTAATGGTCAGTCTATACTAAGCACCTGAAGATTGCGTTATGCATTAAACTCCGTACTGTTCTATCGGTGAAGGATAATATGTACATTTATTAATATAAAAACAATAGCTCTGTTTTAATACATCGAGCACTGTTTTATTAACACAAGCGCTATATATATATATATATATATATATATATATATATATATATATATATATATATATATATTGTTAAATTTAACAGTACTCGATAGTCTAGAGGTGTTATGAAACTTGAGTAACAAATCGAGCTGCTCTTCGTTGAATGTTGACGTTGTGAAGCGTGTTTTGCTCTGTCTAGGTAAGCTAGACTTTGAGCAATTAAATTTGCTTGGAAGAAGTAGGTGTTTGTCTTTTGATTTTCCATTTTATCTTTCCGGAGAAAGGGAAGATTTAGCGTACAGATAAAATAATATATCTGGGTTAGAATATATGACCAAATATATCGTATTATATATTTATTACCTGACATTATCAACATGTTTACGGTTAACGTAATGTATATCGGACAGGAAAGAAGGAATACGCTATCAAAACCCCGGCTTAATTTGGATTTATTTCCGACCAAATATCTTTGAGAATGGCATGAAACATTTATTTCTTCTATCAACTTTCTGTTAATAACAGACTAGGTGTGGTTTTCTATCTTTGAATTGTGGCTATGATAGAAGAAAGGCAACACTGAATACACAACTCTTAGGGGATCGGAAAACACTCATATGTCTTTATCAAGTAGTCGTAGCGTTTCACAGATAATAAAGGAAAAGTCATCTGTGAAGTTCCCTCATCGCCTACATGTTCAAGTGACATTTTTATTGTATAGTAAGTCGCCAAATTGCCATAGGAAATCGGTGACTATACCCAATAACATTTTATGTACAGTACAGTATGTTGGATTATGTTACATGATTCCGGATGTAAGAGTAATCTTTGATACCAGGATAGCGCTAAGCTTCCCCAAGAATGACCGAAATCAACATAAATTACTGCAGATATTATTAGAACTCTAATTTCATGTGCCATCCTCTTCGCTGTTTATCGTTTACCAATAAACCTAAACCATAAGTGACGCACTAATAGCTACATGCAAATCCCTATTTCCACCAACATTATTTAAAAGAAAGCACGTCTGACTAACACCTTACCAGTTCTCAATTATAATGCATTTTCCTTTTCATTTTTATTCCTTCCATTTAAATCCATCTTAATTGTACATGTAAAAACGATTAAGCGATATTTTTTCTTTTGCAATTTCATATAAAACATGATTCATATTTCCCCAGTCACGCCACTGCTGCAATCATCAATCTTTTAAGGCTATTATACGATCAGGCCACCCCACTGAGACCATCCCGACGAGCCTAACAATAACGATGTATATTCAACGCAATTAGAAAAAGAAATACAATAAACATGGCAATCTTCTTTCTACGTATTCATTTTGGGATCCGCGTTTTAGCTCGTGAACATTTGACAGTTATTCTCATTGATGTTTTTAATTAAAACCTTTGAATAAGGAAAAACATTAAATATGTAATATTTCAGGTGTTTTTTTATAAAATGCGGGCGATTTCTGTGACTAGTTAAGCTAGACGAATTAAGTTGATATTTAGCATGGTTAAGACATTCATAATCCATAGAACGGATTAAACGGTATCTCGGTGTACTAAACGAAAATATCTATTTCCGATTTATACACTTGATGTCTTCATTATCTTAACTGTCATTTAAAAAAAGATATATAAAATCTAATCAGATAAAACAGTCTACCTCCGTGGACTAAATAAAGGGTTCATTTCAAATTTCCAGCTTATATCACCTGAAGAAAGCTAGAGCGTATAACAGTCGAAGCATTGTGAATATAACAATAAAGATCAGGACAACAGTCCGAACAATGTAAATAGTGCAAATAGTTAAAATACCTCATCTCAGAAATATAAAAATCTCGATTTGTTACTCAAATTTCATACTACCACCAGACTAGCTGGAGCTATTACTACTACTAAATTTGACAATATATATATATATATATATATATATATATATATATATATATATATATATATATATATATGTGTGTGTGTGTGTGTGGCACCATTTACGAGGCAGAGAAAGGAAAAGAAAAAAAAGAAGGCAGAAAGAAAGGCGAGACGAATCGTGGGTGATCAGCAGAACACACACAAGGCTAAGAGACAATGAATATATTGATAAGTAACCATGGCGAAAGGGTGTCATTACAATGACAGGGAAATTCTGGGTAAGAAGAAAGGGAAAGAAAGAAAGAAACAGATGTGTTTTGATAACGGCTGTGTTATCTAGGAGTACGTAAACAAAACGGCTGCTTGACTGGCCAACGAAAAATTCAATTGAAAACGTTAATTTTGATAATTGACAAAACACAGGTGTAACTACAGGACTTTGGGTAGATATGAAAATAAAAAACCACACAAGCCGTGTCCATGACCGAATTTTTTCGACGAAACAACTTTGGCCTGCGATAATAAAATTATGTTATCAGAAATATGTACCGAAGGAAAATGAATGGGGACTCAGAAGTGTTTTTTCTTCTTCCTTGGAGGCGACAGACTGACTGAAAACTTTAGAGATATTACTTTTTTGAGGCCGTGTTAAGAAGACCACCCATTTTGATAATTAGCGATAAAATACCTGACAAAAACCACATGTAGAACAAGAGTTGTCATATTGTCCGTTGTGGCTAGAAAAATGATAACGGCGATTAAAGCGGAAGAAAAGGGAAAGGGAAGAGATAATTTTTTTTTTAGTTAAGCAAGATATTTTTTTTTTCCCCGAAACAAAGCCGCGGATTGTTCACGCCCGACTAAATCATCATTGGTCAAGTGGTGATCACGTGACGCACGAAGGAGGAGGAAAGATACCCGACTAAGACCTCATTGGTCGAGTGGTGATCACGTGACGCACGAAGGAGGCTATCGACGCCTCATCCAGAGTATAAGTATGAGAAGCTGCTACGAAGAAGTGGGGAGGGCAGTTCACGCCCCTCTGAAGTATGGTGAGAAAGTGGGAGTAAGGAAAGCTTCTCAAAAATGGAAAAGAGTGGAAAATCCCTAACCAGAAATAAAAGAGGTGGATATGTATTTAGAATTATCGAGTAACCCCCCGACGCCGACAGACCCACCCCGGTTTTGGTCGGCGTCAATAAAAGCGAGGCCCCAACAGGCATAAATCAGAGAGAGTTTTGGGCTCCAGCGGAGAGTTGAGTCTCCAGTTGAAACCGCCTCGCAGATAGCTGACCAAGATTCACGCAAATTCCGGACTCCTCTTCAACCCAAGAACAATTATTTTGACGAGCGACTTAGAACCAGACCACCGAAATAAGTTTTTTTTCGACTTTCGTCCAAAGACACACCGAAACGCCAATTTCTTAGAGAGCGTTAAAAACTTGCCTAACGGAAAACGACGTGTCACAATCCACAGAACGGGTCGGGAGATAGATGCAGTCCTATGTATCGAACAACTAGACATAAAGTTTGTTACCTTTTTCTTTGATACTTTGAACTTTTTGAGTTTTCATTTTACTTTCTTTTATGCATATTTGTGTAGTATCACCCCCGTTGAACTCAGTTCGCATTACGGCCTCAACCACTGTTTGATCTCGTCTGACTAAGATCAATTCACAACGTGGGTAGGCGGACTGGAGATCAATGCAGTTACCTTGGTAACCAGGCGTTGGAAGTGAATTGGGAACGACGAGGCTGATATCAAATCTAACCAGATTCCCACCCGAATCACTAAAAGGTTAGAACGTCACATTTGGGTGCCGCGACCGATACCAAGCCAGTTGGTCGTCACAGGACGAGACAACACGACTGACGCGACAGGCGGACGTCACGTTTGGAGCAGCGACACCCGAACGGAACAGCGAGGAGCGAACAGCTGGCGCCGCGGCGAGGACGTCACAATTGTTGCTGTTTGGGGACGTCACAACTGGCGCCGTGGTAGATCAGGATAGAACGTCACAGTCGGCGCTGCGACCGGGGACGACGTCACACACACACACACGCACACACACACACACACACACACACACACACACACACACACACACATATATATATATATATATATATATATATATATATATATATAGTGCTTGTATTAATAAAGCAGTACTCGATATATATTAAAACAGAGCTATTAATTTTATTATTGTAACAAGATATTCATAATGCAGGCTTGCTAATCAAGCATATACAATGCAGGCTTGCTAATCAAGCATATACAAAATTTTAAATATATGGAAAGTATTTTAAAAGAAGGCAAAAAGTGATGATGAAATCCTAAGGCGTATTGTGATAGCGAAAGATGTCTTTCAAAAGCTAAGCAAATATTAAGTGACAGAAAAATTTCGTTCGAAACAAGGAAAAGAGTACTTCACTTATTATGTAATATCAGTCCTCCTATATGGATGTGAATGTGGGACAGTCTCTTCACAGATGAAGAAGAGATTTTTTGAAGCAACGGTAATTGATTTCTACAGAAGGGTATTGAGTATAGCAACATGGACCGAACATGTATAGTAACGCCATTGAACAATACTAGTGTCAGACGCCTTCGAATAAGACACGCATTAATAGTACTTGCTCGATAATACTCGCTCAACAAGTAATCCGTATAGAGAAGAGTATAGTGAATAGAGTAGAGAATAACGGTCCGGATAGTAATAGCGGATAGACTAGAAATACAGATCAATCTAGACGTCACGTTACTTCCTATATATGCTTTTCCTTTAGTATCACGTGATCTATTTATTTCAGTACTGGGATCGCCTGTGTTTGTAACTGGCGATCTATGTTCAAACTCAAGTTTCGGCAGCGACACATTATTCCTATATAACACTTATACTTAACATTAGAAAGAGACAGTTGAAATTTCTACAGCATATAATTATACAAAAGGGATGCATTGAAGAAAAGACGGACAGAAAATAAAAAACGCCAACCCAGGTAGTGTGTTATAGTGCAAGGATGGCGGAGAAAGGTATAGGCAATAGAATAAACGAACAAACCCTACAAACGGCATGAAATTGTGGAGAGCCATGATCACTTTCAAGGGACACGGAACATAGATGAAGATTGAACTTACTGTAATTATAATTCTATTAGTAGTTTTATGTCTGCCAGTATATCTATTTCGATATATATATATATATATATATATATATATATATATATATATATATATATATATATATAAATATAAATAACTAGACTCGTTTTTGAAAAACCCTCGAATTTTTGATTTGTTAATCAAATCAATTTCGAGGGAAAAAGGTTTTAAAAAAGAAAGAGCTACAAACATAAACTTCTGCCGACAAAAAAAATCGCACAGATGCAGGTCTGAAGCCCAAAAAAACCCTGATACGAGTAACAACTAACTAACAAAAGAGCTCAATACAATCGTAGAGCAAACCTAGATACTATATATATATATATATATATATATATATATATATATATATATATATATATATATATATATATATATATATATATATATATATATATAGTATCTATATATATATATATATATATATATATATATATATATATATATATATATATATACTAAGTGTATGATTGGTGTATACGGAATAAATTCCAATCACCAACAATTACTATTCTTGAAAGAGTGCTCAATACAGAGTAGAGCGAATATAATTATTTATTTAAAAATTATAACATAAATGTTATAAAGTCACTAGAAAATAGCCATTTTGTTTCAACACCTTTGGTGTCTTATCAAATGATGCTTTTGAATGTAGATTGTAGAATGAAGGTTTTGAACCTTTTAAAACCTTCATTACACGTGATACATATCTAGACAATAAGAAATAACCAAATACAACATACAATTAATCCGCGTCTCTTTGTTTTCGTCATTTTTTATCATTTCTGCCTTGATCTTTGACGTAGAATTAATAAAGGGAAATATGTTAAATTAACATCTCTTTCCAAATTGTTCTTTATCTTATATAATTTTGACTACTGAAGTAATTTACTTTAGAATTATCAACTATTTTCAAAACTACTTCCACCATTAGATAATTTCAGCAGGTTTCTTTACAAGATTCTAAAAGACATGGCTTCTTACCACCAGGAGAAATTCAGTTAATAGCTTAACAGATAAGCTTTGTCCGACCTATTCAATAAAACGACGTACTTCTAGCTCAAAGTACTACACATACTTGTGTGTGTGTGTGTGTGTGTGTGCGTGCGTGTGTGTGTGTGAAAGATATCACTCCTGTTTCTTCAAATACGCTGCCGGGCATCTTGTCAGCCATGTTGTTAGTAAAGCTATTTCATTCTTTACTGAATAGAGATATAGCCCCGAGCGGGAAAAGATGGATATTTGCTCCAGAATATTCTTGAAATTATATGATTGCTCGGATGTAGGATGAAAGGTTTACGTTACCCATAATCCACCTTTTTGCCGATAAAACCTGTGTGTGTTTTCACTTATGAGCAGGTGAAAGTCTGAACGGAAATTAAATGCTATTGCAAAGCGCGTTGAAGGTGAAATTAAAATCTAGTAAGTGATTGTCAAAGAAGAATGGGAGGAGGAAGAAAATGAAGGAAAAAGAAAAATTTAAAATGTTTGCAAGTATCCTATAGGTATCAACATTTGATCGAGAGTTAGCGTAGAAAAACGATAAATCCCGAGATTTAAGGAGGAAATAAATAAACGATTGAACATATTTCAAATACAGACACTTCAATTTCTTCCAATATAAAACAGGTCCATGGACGAATTTGCTTTGATTTTATGTGCGTGTTTGTTTCCCAAGAAAGAAAGTAAAAAGAAAAAAAGAAAAAAAGAAAAAAACAAAATTCGTGTAAATCTCCTGTTGTGTGAGCGGATATAATTTATAAAACCGTAGAAATTTTGATAGATTCGACTTTGTCACTTCTTTCAAAGTGCTGCTCTCAGAGACTTCCACTGAAACTGCCCTGGATTTAATCCTCTAGTTTGTAAGGAAAACGAAATGGATGCAGATTTGAGATTCGAGAACAAAATGTACTACTTTCATAGCGATGTTTTCAATATTTTCTATTATAATTTCATCTCTTCCTATTTATCTTTTCGTAGTATACGTTCGAAAGCAAATGAAGATACAAATGTTTTCCTTTATTATATCCCAAGATATTTTTCACTGAATGAAAATAATAGTTGCTGATTTTAGTTGGGTAATAGAAGAAAAAAACTATTCAAATATTTGCGAGGAACGTGTTGGATTTAAATACAAAAACCCTGAATTAAACAACAGTAGTTCAAAATATTACAAAGCTCAGTTTTCTGGTTAAACGACATTTGATGAAATAACAGAAATTTCGGACATATCAAAAATCTTTCTAGAAGATTCGGATATTATGTCCCAAATACCATACATATATATATCACTTATATATTAACAGTCCTTATAATAAAAAAAGCGAAAACGTATGTTGCTATTTTAAAGAAAAAAAATTTTGATTGGACATTCTACACACGCGTGTACGCACGTACACTGAGAATTTCGAGAGCAATATATTTTGTTTTTTTTTTTATACAAGTTTCATTAAAATGGACTGACAAATTACGACGGTTCACCTCTTTTATTTAATTTTTTTTTTTTTTTTTTGCGATCTTACAATTTCTTCATTTCTGGACAAAATTTTGGGTATACTTTAGCAATTATCGGGGATTATTTTATTTTGACTTTTAACTGACTATATGCATTGTTTTATTTATATATCTATAGTTATCGGAATACTTTATTTTCCAAACACCGTCAGTACATTGTGGCTGTGATTATAGTTGATCTTATTGTGTGCAATTTTTTTCTGTTTACTAATGACGCTTCCATTAATTTTAGCCTTTTTTACACATATATATATATATATATATATATATATATATATATCAAGCAATAAAAGATATTAAAATATCAAAATGTTCAGACACACTGGGTTGTATATAAATTATTTTTGTTTTTTATTTCAATTAGGTTCCTCGACTAGTTTTGGCCAGATGCCCTTCATTAGGAAAAAAATTCCAACTTGTTAGTTTCAGTGAACTGTAGGAGTGAATGACTGTTTCTGAAGAAAATGAAATTTAGTTCTCAATTGTTTTTTCTCGTTAATTTTGGTCAGGCCTTGTGTTGGTCATATGGCCTCTTTCAAGTTATATTTAAGATAAAGTATGGGAGAAACCTGACTATCAGAATATCCTCCTTGGTAATTTCGACAGTTGCTGGGAATGGAATGTGTTTGTGTTAAGTGTATGTTATATTTTAGTTCTTTGGGAGTATGTGTGTGATGTGTTTATGTGTATATTTTTGTGTGAGTGTGTATATATGTGGAAGACATCAACACCTCTACAAGAATGTCTGCCTTGTGTCGGTGAGAAATGTGGGTAGGGCTTGATTTATAGGGTTATATATTAATTCTATCTGTGTTGTTAAATTTGAGGTTAATCCCGTCTGGATGAATTGTTTTGAAGCGCAAAATTCATTTGTCTCATATTCCACTAATATTTTTCAATATTATTCTTTTCTCTATCCTTCTATTTTTTCAAGGCAAAAAATGTTGTGCTACAGGTAATAATCTTTTGTGAGGAGATTACTTGATTCGATTCCGATAATTATTAATGTTTGTGTGTATATATAGTTGGATTGATGTGAGTTTGTGATCCTGGGTTTCATGCATTTGCGATCGTCAGACAAACCGCGCATATAATATATAAATAATATCCGGTTGCCTCTAGCTAGGATCGAAACCCGACTGAATTGGTGTCAGTCGGATATTCTACCACTAAGTCGTCGGCAGGGGTGAATTTTAGCGTATTTATTTTTAGATAAACACATAAACAGTGACCGACAGTGACTCATTTCGCTTTTGCCGAAAAGTCTCGCTATATCAGATATTTAAAGAAGTTTTTTGATGTAAAGAACATTATAATATCAAGGAAAAGGCGTAATTTAAAATTTAAATTACAAGGAATAAAAGAAGACGCAAATAAACAGGACATTTTTTTAACAAGATGCGACTTAACCCTATGAAAATTATTGACGGCATCACGGATAGCAGCATCCAAATCATCCAACTGATATCCATTTTTGGAAAGTGTCACCTTAAAATCAATTTCCTCGCAAATAAAGCCTTCGGAACAGATCATAAGAGCCCTATGATTTTGGGTCTTATTAAGATTAATCTTACGTTTTCGGGGCAAAAAGAGTCCCAACGTGTATAGAGTCCCGAAAAAGTAACTTTCATGAAAACAGAAGTCAAGAACTTGTCACAGGTCCTAAGGACAAAGACTTCCAAAAAGGAAAGACAACAATTAGACTCCTTTTCCACGGTAGTATCCTGTAAATTGCTAGAAATCAATTCCTCGACAGAAAAGTGCTCGAAATCAACTGCTCGAAAAATAATTGCTCGAAACCTGTGGTTAAAGAAATAAAACTACATTGTTTCGAATATTTACTATAAGATAAAATAATACAAATTTATTGTTGTTAAATGAAGCGGGAATCAAAATCATACAAAAAATGCTTGCTTTTTTGTCATAGTTTAAAATAAAGCGTACATTTTATTATTACCGTTATTCTTCGTGATTTAAAAAAATAAAAAATATGTAACTATTGTTGCTAATATTTACTCTATTATTATGAAATATTATATGCAACACTTCTTAACTATTCTTCAACATTGTTTGTTGTGTCATAATTTGATACAATATTCTTTAATCGCATTGCACAGACACGGTACTTTTTTTCTGTCCTCAGCTGCACTCACTCCTCATGCTCTATTCACAATTCTTGTAAACTTTGTTCTCTTTTTAGTCCATCAATAAATTTCCAAATAGAGGGATGATGAGCACCTTTTTGATGTTCAAAACTGTTGTGCCAGTCTTCAATTGCATTGTTTGTTTTTTGACATTCCTTCTACAACATTATCGAAAGACTACAACATTTCATGTTTAAATAAAGGAGTACGTCTACGGTTGCGTCTATACGGCCGCCCAATCCACGTGTCTTCAAAATAATCCACTATTCCTTGAAGTTCATCTGGAAAAACTACTTTTTCAACTAGAAATTCAAATCTTTCCACAACTTTGGGTACAGGTATAAATGCCAACGCAAATAAAAGACGAAATTTAAGAGCAAATCCAGCATCGTTGTCTTACATTATCTTAAAGTCAATTGCTTAGATTTTTCGATAAAGGCTTTGACTGAAATAAAAAAAAAAAAAAATTCTTGTTCTATGGCCTTAACCATGGCAAGTTCAAAATCCATCATTATTGTCAATGGTTGGAATAGAGGGATTTTTTCTTTAAGAGCCTTCAGTTACCTATTGTAGGTTTCTTCGGCTTTGTTAGGTAACAGTGCATATACGACAGTTATTATATTACCTGACTTCAAGACATGTATTGTATACAGTTGACAAAAAAAATCAAAGGCACAGTTTTAAAAGTTCCATCAGCGTACCAGTGCTCAGAATGTGCTAAGATATCGCGATTACTTTGGGTTGTAAAAATTAAAATACGATCATTTGTGGGACCAGAGTCATAAATAAGGAATAAATCTCCTTTGATGGTTTTGGTAAACTCTTCTGGGATGTTAAAATCGAGGTAGCTATTAGGCAAAGCAGGTCCAGCATTTTCCCTTGCGTATATATTATGGTTCTTTTCATGTTTGATACTGAGGGGAACTTCACCGCTGCAGTAGAACTTACTTCCATAGAAGCACATCATACAATATAATTTATTGCATGTTATATCACTTTCTCCATGGCTTTAGCGGCATCAATTTCAGCAGCATTTCCTGCATGATTTTGATTCCCTCATTGTTTCTGGATACAACCATTGAGAGTGATAACACATGCTAAATAT
>CAHIKZ030003683.1:612500-760000 GCA_903632075.3 Acanthosepion pharaonis
TTCTGTCTCCTGCATCATGTCGAGAGTCTCCTCTGTCATCCATTCGTATTTTTTTTTCTTTTTCGTCTATTCTCCTTTGCTGCCGTTACTAAGGCATCTCTTAGTGATTGCCATTTCGAGTTTCCATTGTGTCCCTCCTATATTCATTTAGCGTTTTCCGTATATTTTTTTCTTTCAGGTTCGGGTCGCTCAGGAGTTTGTGTTACTGCAGCTTGGTTACTACGTTAGGCTTCTTCTGTTTCGCATAGAAAACGTTAAAATTTCCCTTCTTATCTGCAGTGTGACGATAGACTAGAGGAAGAATCTCTGACCGATACCAAATCGATCGGGTTTCGATCCCGGTTTGAAGCAATCGGACATCTAGCCACACTGAAGAGCTGCGATACAGTCTGTCTGCGGATGACAAAACTGTAGAAGTTGATAGACAAGTTTTGACAATGACATTTAACAAATAGCTTTGATAAATATCACTGACCATTCAACGCTAATTGACATCGTTATGTGACAGAGAGTATAATGCGTGCAAGAATTCGGACAAAGATTTACTAAAATTTTATATCTAGTGACCTAGAGTAACATTTGTAGGAAGCGGTGTAATTTTCATCAGAACATGAATTTATTGAATTACAAATTATTTGCGGATTTGTATTAATATTTTTCATTTGATTAAGGTTCTAATTAACAAGTTATTTTATGGATCTTTTAGCCTTTGTTTCAGTCATCAGTCTCTTAGAATTAAGATAAATCAATAAGATTTATAACTCATTTTGCTTTTTTTCACAGTTGGCCTGTATCATATTTCGAACCCCCGTTTTACTAAACATTTCGTGATTTATGTAAATTGTTTTGAGCGAGTTGTTACTAATATATCTTAGAATGGATGATTTTGCAGGAAACCAGGTATATTTCTGCGAGTACATTCATTTTTCACTCATGCACAGATGCACTTGAACATGAAAAGGAACCATTTATCACGAACAAACCATACATTGGCCACATTCATTTCAGCTAACTCAATGTGTGATGATATCTTCGCACTTTCATAATTTAAAGCATATTACAAAGAATTTACAAAAGTCAACTTTAAGCGCACATCTTCTTATTCACCGTCACATTTCCACCCAGAAAGTGGTCGATCATGGCACTCCACTATTTCCTGTCGTTTTGGATATTTGTAAGATTTGTTTTTTTTCTATCTCTCATAATCCTTTTTCTTGTCGGCCATTTATACAAGCTGGCTGATTTCTTTTACCTGATTGCCTTCAATATGTTCTGGGAGTGTTACATTATCCAAACCCTCCTTTCTCATATTGTGGTCTAGAAAATTTGTTTGTTTCTCATTTTAAGTATAAATGTCCTTATTGTTTGCAAACTCTCAATAGTTTGTCATTAACCCACATGTTCACTTCATGGCATTTTATGTAGAAACACCTTTCAGTTGTCTCAAATATCTTCTTCATCTGTGAGAAGATTCATCTGATTTCACCGTCATATAAAAAGACAAATATTACGTAACGGTTCAGTACACATTTATTTTTTCCTCAATAAAGTTTCCTGTTTCTTAGCTTTGTTCAGGATTTGAAAGCATCTTTCGCTATCCCAATGCATCTTGGGATTTCGATGTCTCATTTTATGTTCTCTGTTAAAACACTTTCCCATTTATTTAAAATTTTTTGCTTGCTTGATTTTAGTGTTTCCAGATCGTAGTTCGCAACATGCGGTGTTCCTTTGGTGGCACAGCGTTTATGCTTCTTTTGATTGCTGCAAAATTGAATAGAGTAATTTATAACTGAATTCCTTCTAAATAAAACAACTTTAAAACCAAAAAAATATTACTAGAGATGGGATGAAGGAACAATTTAGAAAGGGCGTGAGGCATAGAAAAAAAGATGAAAAACAGACAGAACAAATGTTGGATGTAAAATACAAAGTGGACGAAGTATCTAAATAGAAGATGCAGTGATCATATGGAATGTATAACTTGTAATACATGAGAGAGTCTATCGCTGATATGGAAGTATTAAGACAGAAAAGATTTTGTGTCAGATAATTTACTTTCTAGAAAAATAACTGGTAATGCTTCCGGGAAATTCTCCATATAGTGATTTCCTAAGCCCAACTTAGATGTGGCTCAAGGCCTAGAGTATGGGTAAGCAAGTAAGGATCGAACTCACTACTCAATCTTAATTGATCTAGAAAGAGAAAATTTCTAAGCATTATCTTAGATAGAGCGTGTCTAAATATAAATATAAAAGTGGACACTGAAGTCAGTACTCAGAGGCGACATGGTGTTTTATGCTAGCGTCCAAAACTAAGGGACAAAATTTTAAAACCTAATATTTGTTAGAAATAACAACCGTGAAAAGCTGAAATTTTGACAACTGGTAGTCGTTATCATCCATAATAACATACTACAACACTCTTGGGACGTTTCACTTTCTCTGAAATCTCTCGAATTGTGTGCTTTTCCTTGTGTAGCTTCACAATAGCTTGTCTCACAGAGTAATCAAGTTTTTGGCGTTTCGCCATGGTGCAACGTTTACAAATGACTAAGTAAGACTTATTCTTTAGAGGAAATCAAAAAATTTGAATATAGCATACTGTTTACATTGTTTTTCTCAATTTTGTCCATTACTTTTGGACGATCCTATTTTGAAAATAAATAAATAATTGTTATAATTTTTTTTCTATCTTTTGCAAATGATTCAAATTTTAGTATGTTATTATGGATGATAACGAATACCAGTTGTCAAAATTTCAGCTTTTCACAGTTGTTATTTCTAACAAATATTAGGTTTTAAAATTTAGTGCCTTAGTTTTGGACGCTACTGTATATATATATTAGTGAATATACATAATATCCAACGTCGATGGCACGATTCGGATTTTCATGCAGTTGTTTCAAACATTAGGTGCCAATGCAATCTGACCGGTAATTCGCGTTTTTAATTTTTTTTTTTATTTCTTCGCCTTTCGAACTCATGGATTTAAATGATATAAATTATTATTAGTTAATTCTAATAGTTTAGGCAGTAAAAATTAAATTATCAAGTTTTAACACATTTTTAATCATCACCACGAGAACGCGAATTAACAGTCAGATTTTATTTGCAGCTGAATATTGCAGAAACTGCTTAAAACACAGAGTCGTGATATAGACGTTAGATATGATGTATTGACTAATATATCCTTATAAATTTGTCACATAACATTGAGAACTGTATTGACAAAACCTGTAGAAGAAATATATTTATAAGTGCGGGAAATCTTTTTTTGTGCGTGTATATACATTTTTTTATCATATATATATATATATATATATATTTATATATATATATATATATATATAAAATCAATCTTGCATATCTATAAGTCTCTCATTCGCTTATGCTTAGAATATTGTTGCCAGATATGGCCCGGTGCTTCTTCAATATATCTACAGTTCCTTGATAAAAGTCCAAAAAAGAATTTGCAATAACTATATAAGTCCTGATCTGTCGTCTAGGCTTCAGTGACATTTCCACCGCCGTAAAGTTGCCTCTCTGTATCCATGGCAACTGCTCGGGTGAGATCTTCGCTATGGCATGTGGAATTATTCAATTTAAGCGCATTAATAGACGGGCGGCGAGGTATCATTTAGTCTACCGTTGGGTTATTTAGATGTGACTATAAATTCTATGCCTACATTTTCTCATTTCGCTCTTCTAGCTTCTGAAGCTCTATACTTTCCATTTTGGTCTTCAAAACTTTAAATGCAATGTCAATGACTATGTGTTGTTCGGCTGATTACTCTCCCTTTGTTCCGTCTCCTTTGCAATGTTTCCGTTATCTAATTCTTTCATATCCAGTAATCTCTTATATTTTAGTGGTTTTACTGCCTTGCTTGGATCGAACTCGCCTAAAAATAAATACATATGCAGTTTGCCATGTCAAGGATTTTGTTTTAATTTTTCAATTTCTTTCATGATATCATTTTTGAAGTAAACTTTGGTAATATAATGTAAATATTTTAAACATCACACTGATTTTTATATATATATATATATATATATATATATATATATGTGTGTGTGTGTGTGTGTGTGTGTGTGTGTGTGTGTGTGTGGGTGTAGTGTAGTGTAATTGAAAATAACTCCCTATGTTATGTTTAACTATAATTTTTTTCCATGGAGAATCAATCATACATAAATAGGGAATTACTTTTGAATCACCCTGTATATAACTATTGTATATTCTACCAGATCGAAATTACTACAATGACAGTCAATGAGAATGTGAAAGAGTTCCAAAGCGTTTATGTGGCATTCTATATGGTTAATTATCTTCTACCATTCAACCGGTTTTAACTAAAATGATTTATTAAGACCCCTTTTAAAATTAGTCTTTGAAGGAGATTCAAATGAAGATCAGAAGTATTAGAAATTATATATATATATATATATATATATATATATATATATATATATATAATCTGATATATAAACAACTGAATATCCCATTGGCATTTCATTTTCTTATTTAATGTTGTCTACTTTTTCAAGACATACATTTTCTCATCTTCAACCTGCACATTAATCTACATTTCTCTTAACGAATATTTTCTGTCATGCCAATTAATTTCACAATTAATTTTGCAATCCTCCCAACACGGAAAGCTATCGGTTCTAGGAATTTTGGCTTCTGGACTGAAAAATTAGTTAAAGTCCAGTTTCATGGATGTGTCCCAAAAGGCTGCACCTTCAGTATTGCACTTAAAACTGGTTAGTTCCTGATGTCTGAGACGTCCCAGAAGGAATGGTACCGAGGGAACTAGATAGTTTCTGGCCCCACCCGCATTTAAGCAGGTGGCACCACGTTTACTCGGTTCTTGGGTTAAATTTGCGATTGTAGGGAGGTTAAGTATATAACTTCCCAAGAGGAAAAGATGGAAGAATATGGACATCCATAGTTTGGGAATTCGAACAGAAGTGGATATTTCATTAATCATTTAATACTGTATTAAGATAAATTGGGTACGTGGCCGGATGGTTAGAACGCACGCAGTCTGACCATGAGACACGGGTTCGAATTTCACCTTGGTCAATTTGTTGTTATCGGTCAATTCCAGTCTGCTTCACCTTTGGAAAGTGTCTGAAAACCATACCCCGAATTGACCCAAACCTTATTAGTGACAGCTGTGCTAGCAGAAAGATACAAGTCATCGTGGCCGAGGGCTTGAGTATTTGATCACGCTAGATAACACCCTCTTTCCCAGAAACTGTAAGGAAGGTCTGCAATATAAACCACAGTTGGGCTCTGTGGGTGTTGAATAAACACAAATGCGCCTGAACGAGCGTCTGCAATAGGGATTGGCTATCCACCCTAATAGTCGGGTAACCTCGATTACGAGTGGCTAGCTATGCATGCAAGACAAATTTAATAATCACCACCACTTGATGCCCATTTTTATAATGCCGTGACCCTTCACGCTGTTTATGCCTCTCCATGGGTTATTTTTTGACTTTATTATCTGGGAATTGCCACGCCTTCTTAGGAAACATCATGTCGTGGTTTCTTCCCGGTTTTGATTTGAAAGTTAACTGGCTAGACTGGCCGGCAACAAAGGCTAGGGTGACTGATGTAACCTAATTTTAAGCAATAAATTCGGGGTGGGGAAAGCGAAAGCTTCATGTCTTTCCCAAGTGCAATAATGGGAAAGTGAACGCAACAGACTAGACGGCTATAAGAACTCAGCTCATCGATGTGACTTTCCGTGCCAATAATCGTTACACTAAACGCATATTCATCAATCTTTTTATTGACTAAAAAAAATTATGTTTGTTAACTTTGCTTGTATGCGTTATTCGATCTCCGTAAGAACAATCAGGCATTTAAACGCTGAATCCAAGATCATTATGCTGAATATGTTACAAAGCAGTGCACAGTGACACTTACTACAGTATTTTTGACGGCTTACAAGAATCAGTTTTTTCCTAAAAAATGAACCTTGAAAATACGTTAGGGACGTGGATTTGTATGTATAACTTCGTTATAATTTTAGGGACGTAGATTTGTATGTATAAACTCGTTATAAGTTTTTTTTATCCTTAATATTTGAAAACCAATTGGTGACATCTTCGGTGTTAATCGATTATATCAATCACAGGCACGTCTCCCTCCGTTTGCGCACACGCGCACATATCTTTTTTATATATATATATATATATATATATATATATATATATATATATATGTGTGTGTGTGGGGGGGTGTCTGTGTGTGTGTCTGTGTGCGTGTACGTGAGAGTGCACGGTTTTGCTATGAGTAGGGGATAGAGAGTCTTATAAAAGATCCTTACAAGCCTTCTCCTATTTTATTTGAAACCGAACAGGGGGATACATGTAAACGGGGGTATTGCCCTTGAAAGATGAAGCTGCACCTAAAATGTCTTATATTCTACGCTCTGAAGCCTCTATCCAATGCTGAGAGTCATTGATTTGGTGAATTGCACAACTCGTTTATCGAATCTATTACGAGAGCAAGCCCATAGCTAGCGGAAGAAAACAGTCTTAAATATATCTAAAATCAGAATTTCCGTTACTCTTAAAGGTTAACCACTCATATTTTTGGGCAAGACCTTCGATTTCCTGGCCTGAAGTCCAGTGCCCCAACCTTTGATCTAATTTCTCATGTAGAAAATTCAGATATTCAAGCTGGATATTGATCGCTGCTTTTGCAGAAATTCAATTAATCTCTTAATAAAGAGATGCTGCCATTGACTGAAGTCAGGGCTGTTCGTTCACCAATAGAATTGTAGAATCTTTACGTACACCTGAATGCTTTGGCGTGTTGCTGTTGGCGCCTGATCTGAAGAACCAGAGCTTCGATGCTTTAATGATTGTATCATAAAGAAAAAGTTTCGATTATCCGTAGAGAATGGCAACAGAGTGAGAGAGTAAAAGGAAGAAGGGAAGAGAGAAAATGTTTCTTCCAGCTCATTTCTTTCGTTTCGCCTTTATTCCACTGTTGCTTCTTTAAAAAATACTGACACCCAGTTTAATCCTTTGTCTCAAATTTGAATCAAATATGCCTCTACTCAATCGAGTAGAAAAGGCTCAGGGAAGAAGTTGTTGGTCTCGAATCAACTGACAAATCGCAAAATAAATTTCGAAAAGGAACAAAAAAATTGAATTTGGAATAAAGATATCATTGGTTTTCATTAATTAAAACCAGGAAAGAATTTATGAAAAAAAAATGGTGAGAACTTAAGAGTCATTAGTTTCAAGGAATTTTCTAACTGGGAATAATAATAATAATAATAATAATAATAATAATAATAATAATAATAATAATAATAATAATAAAAAAACTATGAAAAGTAGAATTTTTCTCTGTATTTTCACTATTTGTTTTTTTTTATTTATTAAAAAACATTTATTCTTTGCATCCTCTTAATTGTTTTTTTCTTCCGTTTTAACCTTTTTTTTTTTGTTTTCTGACATCTCGTCTTCATTTTTGTTCTGTTTGGATTTTTATAGTTACAGTTTTCATCACATATCTTTTTGCATTTTCTTTACTCTATTTTCACCAAAGCCACAATTAATCTGTAAAATTTCGGGGCCTTTATTCGTAAAAAAATATTTTCTGATTTATCGATAATAATAATAATAATAATAATAATAATAATAATAATAATAATAATAATAATCGTTTCAAATTGAGGCACGTGCGCACATTTTCTGCCGGTAACTTTGGCATATTTTCATTTTTTCCCCAGATTTTCTAAACTATAATCATTTGTCATTCATTCAGTATTCACTCCTTCTTGCTTCTATTTCTTCGTTCTTTCTTTCTTTTTTTCCTTTCTTTCTTTTTTCCTCTTACGTTCTTTCTTTCTTTACTGTCTCTCCTAGCTACCTCTATCTAGCCACACATATGCTCGTCGTTCTTTCCTTTTATGGATTATTCCTAATTTATTCTCTTCATTTTTCCATGTCGCTTCTTTTTCTTGCTATGATTATTATTATTATTTTTATTATTATTATTATTATTATTATTATTATTATTTAATCTTCTGTCCATCCTTTCGTTTATTGTCTTTCTATTTTTACCTTTCCATATTCCGTATAGGCTTCAAACTGTTTTTTTTTATCGTTTTGTATTCCGACCTTGCGTGCATTTTAATATCGTTTTATCATTTCTATTCATTCCATTTCCCTTTTGTCAAAAGAAAAACGTAACTCTAGCGTAATGCAAATGAGTGTGCCATTGCATCTTCCAGCTCGTAAGTCACCAATAAAGAAGAGCATTTCATTCGGGACAAACCAATCAGAATTCTATCCAGAATCTTAATGACGTTATTGCGCAAAGCCGCGAAAATTCAAACCGTTTGAAACCCTTAACCAATGCTGATTTAATGATCCAGATTCTCGTGAAAACGCATGAAAAAAAGTTTTCATAAAAATAAAAATTTTGTTTACGCCCAAGAATGTTTTAGCGTGGCAAAAAGCCTGTGTCACAATGACTTTATGGAAAACTAATATTAAATCAACTGCTGCAGGAAAAGAAAAAAACAATGGTTCAATAATAATTATGATAATGATGGCGAAATTAAAATCATCCTAGTTATATCCTCTGAGGGCTTGGAAAATCTAACGCTCAGATGACATACAGAAGGCAGAAGAGACATGTGCAGGCATCTTTTCATCAATTGGGTTTATACAAATGTCCAACGGAACGGAGATTGGTTTGCTTGTTTTTTGTTTTGTTTTTTTTTTTGTTTTGTTTTGTTTTTGTTTTTGTTTTACGGCATATCAACCTCAATGCCAGCAAGATTTTTATTGCTGGTAATATTTTCTTTACAAAATGTATTGCTGGTAACATTTTTTTTTCTTAAATTTTTTGCTGGTATTAAAATCTGTTTTTGCACTTATAGTGTTTTGACCCGAGTTTGGGGGTTAAGTATTTGTCCATAGCTGGGACCCTAACAATTAGCCTGAAATAATGAAGGAAATATTCTGCTTCATTTTTTTCCCTCGAAATCACTTCATTCCATTACGCATGTACTGATATAAAACCTTATAAAATTTAGCTAACTGCTAACCGGAAAAACATAAGGAAGGTGGTTCGCATTACTTACATTCCGGAGGTCAATTCTGTCACATCCATTATATCAATGGCCAGGGTCGGCCTGGGAACACCAGCAATTAAGAGGTGGTTCCACGCTCCTCTGCATCAAAAGCCTTGCTGTCGGATGTAGTTTATCGTCATATCCAGGACACAAAACGGAGATTGAAAGTAGTGTTAAAAAACAAACCAATCTTACTAAGAGATAAAAGATAGTGAAGTTGGGGAGAGTCATTATCACCCATGTCTTAAAAGTACACTGTACATAATTGACGAAGAATCCTGTTGTATGTCATATAAGTCTGCGCAGATATGTTATATCAACTCTGCAAAACTTTGTTTTAAAACACTGTGTATCTAAATAGTTCTTCTTCTTCATCTTCTTCTTCTTCTTCTTCTCGTCCTCTTCCTCCTTGGATAAGTACATACCTCTGATAATTTTTTTAAGCTTGTAAAGTAATTACAATAAGTTATGAAAAAAAAACATCTCTAATAATCATAATGTTTTAAACAAGAAATAAAATTAAAAAAATTAAAAGTTTATTTTTGTTTTAAATCTAATGACGAATTAAAAATTTTGCAAGATCTTTCTGCACATCGTCAGTTTGTTTTGTTTCATCGGTGTTTTTCTCATTATAGTTGTAATTTTCCTCGTTCACTAATATAAGTCTGCGCAGACATTTTATATCAACTCCTCAAAACTTTGTTTCAAAACACTGTGTATCTAAAGAGTTCTTCTTCTTCTTCTTCTGTCCCTAATCCTTTCAGGGAGTAGACACTCACAGTTCGAGTTGAACATCCTATTTAAGGCCATGACTGGAGGTTTTAGGTTATTGTTTTGTTTTGTAGCAGCGCTGTCGGATTAATAATCGCAGAGAAATTTTTCTGTCTGTCATCAGCACGGCTGATGCTAGCCTCCACGTTATCAACACTCCACGCCTTCTTGGTCTCACATTTTCCACAATCATAAAGCAGAGCAAGCATATTGAAACAATTGCTAAGTCTACTGCTAAGAATATTGGCTCACTGTGTCATCGCCGATAATTTTTCTTGTCAAATTCAATCCTGCACACTTATAAATCTAACCTTCGTCTGTGCATTTTATATTGCGATCATAAAAGGTTTAATGCTCCTTTTGTATATCTCGAGATTCTTTAGAAAATTAAAAGAAATGTCTGCAATGATATACTGCCTGGCATTTCGATGTCAGTAACTTTCTCACCGATATGACATGGTTTTCTTCTGTCTTTCCTACAAATATTTTCACGGCAAGTATTCTGATGAACATTTTTACTTAATGCATCTATAGACGAATTTAAGCGTGTTACTTGATTGGCAACTAGGTTTTTTTTACCTTTTTACACTTGAAATAGCTAGAAGCAAGCGCCACATTGTTCTAACAGTTTCTTTTCTCGCACTTATCATCTGTAGAAATTCCATCTGATTTCTTGCTTCCCTTTCAACTACAATCTCCAAAGATTACATCATCACCATCTATCTTCATGAAATCCGTTCCTTTATTGTCCTCTCCTCCATTCTTTTTCTGTAATCCCAGCATTCTAGAGACATAAATGCTTAAAACTACATCTAGCACCGCCTATTCTATATATTATTTATTTACCTCCGGTACTAAAATTGTTATAACTGATCCGTACAGTAATTATAATGTGTAGTATTTACTTATTTCACACCCTTCAGTATTCTGATAAATTCTAAGCGTTGCCTTCACTTTTCATTGCAATTCAAGATAAGCGTTTTTGGTTTAGAAATGTTTAGAAAATGAACAGTAAAAGAACCTATTAGAAAAACGAATACCGTAATCTAGACCAGAAGTCGAGAGCGCCTTGTTGATTCAACGACAGTTTTAGCCGTTCATCCTAGCATTAGCCGTTTATAATGAACTCATTCTTATATGAAATACTAAAACCGAAGTGTCTACAAAGGTCTGGTCATATGCAAATATGTCTTATGTCACTCTCTTTACTCATTACTCCTTATGTCACTTATTTAGTCCTTAATATTTATGTTACTTTCCGTACTCCTTACTGCTTCTATCGGCTCTTTTTATACCACCCATTCTACTCCTGACACCTTATATCACCCCTGTTATTCCTTACTCCTTATATCACCCCTGTTATTCCTTACATCTTATATTACCTTTTATACATTATTCCATATATGGCCCATTTACTATTCACTTATTTTTACTATTCTTTCATTTTTTACTTTTCATTTCATTCACATTGCTCTCCATCGTTTTCCGCACCAAATGTTTTCACGATTCAGATTTGATTCTCTCAGATATTTGACTTGCATTTGGATTTTCTATGTTGTTTTTGGGGGGCAACATCTGGGTTCCTTATTTCTGGATACAAATGTCTACCTGAGAGGAGAGATTGTGATCTCAACTGTGTAAATTCACCAGCAATGTAATTCCTCTCGCTTTCGTTAAACAAAAGTCCCAAATATAATTACACAGGGAGGAGTCGCCAACACTGATCAGGTTGTGACAAAATTTATTGTAGACATGTCATAATAGAATAGGAATGGATGTGATTTCATTTCGAGATAAAACTTCCATGCTACAAAGTTCTGGCTAGATGCGATGACTTTAAGGGTCCATAAATAATTTTCGTTTACCATCAGCAGATCAACGATGGAGATCATCTACAAAATTTCCGGCGACATCAAACTGGTATTGATTGTGTTCTCAAAGAACTTTAGTGTGCTTTGATATTTCAAAGATCATCTTAGCTACACAAAGATCACACGTGAAAATATAAAAGGCGATATAATTTAAACGAACTTGTGGCTCAGAATATATTATGCATGAGCTTGCAATTTCTTATCTACAATCTCGAGGTCAAAGCCAGATTTTGATTCCGATAAGAGTATTTTTTTCTAATTGTTCTGTTTTTAACAGCTTTCCATAGATTACACATTACTATCTTTAGATCATCATCATCATCATCATCATCATCGTCGTCGTCGTCGTCATCATTGGGACTGTTGCCACCACCAGCACTATCATCATCATCATCATCGTCAGTTTCTTGAATGGGTGTGGTCTTACGTTCATCGAGCAGCTGGGCACCTCATCAGTTCCCCCCCACACAACAGTTTTGAAAGCTTTCTTCATCCATAGCACAGCCGATGTTATCCAACAGAAAGACTTGCCTTAGTCATCGAGAGTTGACAGTTGATTCCATCGAGAGAGTCCTCCGCAAGGTTGTTGACTACAGACTAGTAAACCCTTAACTAAATGACCGCCATATTGTCACCGCAATGACAGCATACATAGATACGAATCCTATTTTACCCTTGTATCCAATTATTCGTAATTTTCGTTAATACTACGAAGAATGTTCATCTGTCTGGTGTCACCCTCTTCACCAGGTAAGCCAGTCTAGGGAACTGGTTAAGTCGCCGATTACCCGATCTTAAGAAAAGTAGTACTGCCTTACATGATACCTTAAGCGCTCGTACGGTAAGCTAACATCATTAGATATATAGAAATAAACACAACAACAAAAAAATTAAATTAGAAAAAAAAATTCTGTTTATTAATGCAGCGTTGTTTTTCCTCGTCGTTGGGTAAACCCTTATACACATTACCATATTTTTACAGTAAGCTTCACCATGTACAGTGCCCGGGGGTGACTCTAGTTAAAGAACAGATTATACGGATAGGAGGGGAAGATATGTTATTGGAGATAATGACACATATGGAAAATGAAATATATGCAAAACTGTTTATAAATCTTAGAGGAATGGATGAGTGATAGTTACTAATGGACTTTACTAGGTCGAATTCGCAGACGTTTCTTTCGCAGAACGGGGAAAAGTCAATATTCCATGAGATGATTCCCACAATGGTGCTGCAAAAGCAACATTAAGACGATAGTATATGAATAACGAATAATATTTCGTTTGTTTGTTTAGCGGCACATCAACTCGTTATGGGTCATTTAATGACGGAATTTCATTATCTTGGGAGCATTATCAATTCCCAGATTTTTCTTTCGCAGAACGGAGAAAAGACAATATTTCATGGGATAATTGCATCCATGTTGCTGCAAAAGTGACATTTATTGGGCCATTAACATGTCAGTATACGTACAACACATATTCTTTCGTGTTTCTGTTTGTTTGTTTAGTGGCACATCAACTCCTTATGGGTCATTTAATATCAGAACATAATTATCTTGGAAACATAGGCAAATTTCCTTATAATTTTTTTTTAAATACATTGCTGGCATTTCTTACTATACAAATATATTTTTATACTTTCATAGCGTTTTGACCCCAGTTTGAGGATTTACTATTTTCCCATAGTTGAGACCCTAACAAGTCTACTATCACGGGTCAGAGTGGACCAAGGAAAAACAGCCATTTCTATGCTCCTCAAATCTCCAGTCTTCTGATCTTGCTGCCGTATGTAGTTTATCGTCATACCCAGGACGCATAAGCTTTCTTAGAAAATAAAATCTGAAATTATCTTGAAATGTCGAATGAATCATCCAATTCAGATAAGACAACAGGATTCTAAAAAAATATTCTGATAGTAAATATCATTGTTCCGAATTACAATAAAATACAGTAAAAAAAGGCCAGAAAAATTACGCTTCATGAAGGTAAAAATTGCATAGATTTAAGGAATGTCTTGGAGCAAAAATTTTGAAAAAACGAGAAAACATACTAGTGATTAGAAAGAAATAAAATATATAAATGGGAGAGATACTAACATTGAAGTATTCGGTTGTAGAGCATCGCCCTGAGTCGACTTAGATGAGGTTATCGCGTGATTTAATGTAATGAAATGTTGATAATAGTACTTGAGTAGTTTGGTATTTCTTTCAAGTGTTGTTTATATTTTCAATGAAATGCAAAACATCGGTATAAAGACGAGGTATTCCGTTCAGTCAATCTGAACTAAGTGAAATATTTAAGAGCATTTCATATTGCTGTAATATTCGGCTATCAGTTCCTTTGTACAAGGAAAAACGAGAAAAATTATGCTTTTATTATGATGGATGATCTACAGAAAAAGAAAGACGATAATAAAATCCCGTAAGGAGTATAGAAGAAAAAGAAGACAAATAGATGAAAAACAGGTTTTGTGATCTTACTGAATGGCGTGTGTGGGTGTGGGATAACAAGAAAAAATTAGACAGAAACACAAATATAAAGAAATAAGAATTTATCCTTATTAAAAAGGAATATTCACATAGTGAACAATTGAAGAAATGGAAAACTTTGTGGTTAAACTGACAAAAACAAAAATGGGGGAAGGCGAAAAAGATGAAAGAATAAAAGAAAACAATTCATAAGAATTATTTTAGCCGCTTAACCTCGTAGTATCTGGAGGAAAAACAAAAATACAATATGTAAATTGATATAATGGATGTGACAGATCTGACCTCCGGAATGTAAGTATTGCGAACCAGCTTCCTTATGTTTTTCCGGTTAGCCGTTAGCTAAATTTTATAAGGTTTTATATCAGTACATGCGTAATGGAATGAAGTGATTTTGAGGGGAAAAATGGAGCAGAAAGAAAATATATTTCCTTCATTATTTCAGGCTAAATGTGATTTCTTCTCGAAGTATACTTGTCTACAAAAGCATATCACATGAGGGAATTCATTGAAAAATGCTTTCATTACCAATGATGATCAATCGTTCACCAGATATGAATTACCATCAGTTAGTCATCTAAGGTGAAAACATAACCAGATTGAGTATCCTCTCGTCTCCACATCTAGCAAAGTTTCGCAACAACGCACTTCATTAAACTATATCAATATTATTTATCACGGAATAACGAAAAAATGCGTTAAACCATTCAATACAATCCTGACAACAGCTTTAATAACAACATTTCAAATGCAGTGCAAAATAAACAACGAATTCAAAATGTTAAATCAGTAGATGGCGAGAACTTTATTAATTTATTGAGATATGAAATATTTCTAAAGTATCGACTAAAAATACACCGATTATTTTTCTTGATAATAATCATGGAATAGTCAACATGATAACCAAAATACAACAACACCAGCAACAACAACAACAACTAGAATAATAATACTACTACTACTAATAATAATAATAATAACAACAACAGCAAAAACAACAACAACAAAAACAACAGCAACAATAATAATAATAATAATAATAATAATAATTTTGTGTGTCGTAATTTTTTGTTTATCAAATTTTATACTTAAAAAAGAGATTATTTATATTTTCTTCGGTTAAAGGTTTCCTAATATTTGTCATGGCATGTACAACTTATATGACACTTTGAATAAAAATTCTGCAGATTTTAATGTGAAAAATGTATTTCTTTTGTTTTATGATTTAATTCTTAAATTTTGAGAAAGCTTTCTTCCTGAAAGTGATTTGCAGTAAATCAAAACCGGTATTAATCAGCAGGTGTAATTTCATGTCTATATGGTAAGTTGGCAAGAACAGAACAGACGAATTACAGTGTGATATGTTATGCTTGCTGTATGCAATCATGATTTGTCATCGAAGAGAGCAACGTTTTTCTTTTAATCCACTCTGTATGCTGCAACTGCCGTACAAAAATAATGCATGTTATTGTATTTTTAGTTTATTTTTAACTACCACGTGTGATTAGTGACTTGGATGATACGTTCGTCATTGGAACGTTTTTCTAAAAGCAGAAATTACTTATTAAGAACAACAACAACAATAATAATAATAATAATAATAATAATAATAATAATAATAATAATAGTAATCCACATAGACAAAATGTGCTTTCTTATTGACATAGCAGCCTCTCTAGTCTGTAATATATCTTTGAAGATCTTCCAAAAACTATCAAAATACAAGGACCCTCAAATCAAAATCTGAAAATTATGATTAATGATGGCATCAGAAATTCCATTGATAATTGGAGTTCTCGGGTTGATTGGAAGAGATTCCAAAGGATGATGGGATTCCTGCTAATCCTGGTTTAATTACAAAACATTCCTGCTAACCGATGCTTTAATTACAAAAAAATTGTTTTCACAAGTAAGGCCCTTACACACCATACAAAAGGGCTTTATCTATGAAAAATATGTGATTTTCTTTTCAAACATTCCCAATGGAAAATATCATGATGATATTTCTAAACTTATGTCTCTGGTTGGGACCCAGAAAGAAATGAGCATACACCAGAACTCAAAGGAAATATCAACAATAACAATAATAATCTGAACATAATTGTACTAATAAGTAAATGAGAATTTAAACGAATTCGCATTCACGTACAACAGAAGAGAGAATAATGAATTATATTATTTGTTTTTAGGTTGTAGAAAGATATTTCAATCCAGGCTGTAAAACTAGATTTAAAAGTACAGAAAGAATATGTCAATCAGTAAATATTGACGATTTAGTTAAATGAAGTGGAAAACTTTAGAGGAATTAGGGTCGTAAAACTCATGACAAACGCAAAGGAATGTAGTTCCCCTTGTCAGTATTCTGCGCCGACCTTTATTTCGAGAGCAAACAACTAAGAACACTCCAATTCCGGTCAAAGCATACTGTTGACTGATAATGTCCCTACGCAACAGAAAATCTCCTTCTAAAATGTCTGCTGGGAAACGCTTCAGTGGAATGATGCTGATGATGACTTTTATTCTGAATCAAATCTTTTATGGATCTGCCTTTTCTCTAAAAAAAGGCACTGTGTATTTGTTTTTCCCCAGAGATGAAGGCTACTAAAACTGTCGGTTTGATTTCCTGTCAGTAGTTTTTTTTTTTATTATTGCTAATAGCGATGCCAAAGGAAGTAAGAGAAATCCTAGCATCTCTCCCATGGTGCTACTCTGTCTTGCAAGAGTGTGGATATTTTCGTTTCACAGTAAAGACCAAATTTCTATAGCCTTGAATAAAGGAGATTTTTCAAGTTTTTGGTTCTTTTTTAATAAAGGAAGCTGTTTAAGCTTTATCGGAAGTAAGTGGACAGTAGACCAAAGGGATCTCCGGTGGGGAAAAGGCAGAGACACACACCGAATTCCTTTCTCTTTGATATAAATTAAATTTAATTTTGAACGAGGGAATGAATCCTAGTGTACTTGGATGAATATATTTCATTTTGTTCAAATGGGGTTCCCAAGGGACACCCCTAATGATTCTTCCCCTTTGATTTAAATTAAATTTGAATTTTTCAAGGGAATGATTCGTATCCAAAATATAGGAGAAAATCGGAAGATACAGTTCTCATCGGTGAGCAAGAATTTACCAATCCGTGGGTAGTGCCACGCAATACATATTTGTTGCGCCAATTTAACTGTCATATCAATGAAGAAATCTGCTCATCAATTAATTCAATCAGGTTTTGCATCAAATACATATAAAAGTGGTCAGATCATGCTGTTTTTGCACAATCCGCCCTTTGAAATGCTTTCCCTTTTGATTTAAATTTAATCTAAATTTGAACATAGGAATAACTCCTATCCAAAATATGTGAGGAGAAAGCCAGAAGATCATTGATTAATACGGAAATGATTCGTTTTTCTTCAAAAATCATAACTATGATTTAAAATCAATTAGCATTTTCTTACAAAATAAATGTGTGACACATAAAGTAATACGACTAGTATATATATATATATATATATATATATATATATATATATATATATATATATATATATATATATATATATATATATATATATATATATATATATATATTTAATATTTAATATTTAGAGATTAAAATAAGATGTTACATCACTTTAAATATTAAATATATGTTCTTATTTTTACAATCTTGTAAAAAAAAATTCTATTTTATTCTTTGATAATATTCCGAAAAATGAGTTTATTCTGTCGACCCAAATGTGTCAGACAAGTCTTTAAATTCTAACCCATGTTACTTTATATGACTTTATGCGAATCCTATTTCCTCATCTTTATAAATTCTCCGAGCATCTTTATACAACGTATGAGTTTATATCGAAACCTTCTCAAAACGACTAAGAAATTAAATTAATTTCCAGGAACATCAAATGTTTATGTTTAGACTTTCGGAACTGTGGACTGTCTGGAATGTTTTAGCACCTTCTCATACACCAGGTAACTTTTGGAACAAAGAAAAATACCACTACCGAGTTAAAGATAATTCTAATATTTATTTAAATTATGGAATGTAGTAGAAAATCTATTGAGAGAGACAAATTTAAATAAATATTGCTGGTAAAGGTTACTTAGCCGAATCTAAGCTAACAGACACGAAAAGTTTGTATACGATGGATAAAGGATACATGTTTAAAACCAGTTACAAATTTATATATTATTTTCAATGCATTTTTTCACTGAACAATTTTAATATTTTAATCCTGAATTTGTCATAAAACTCAAGACAAATAAAAGATAAAGCAAATATTAGTAAAAAGAATAATATAACATTTTGACAGGAAATAACTCATTTACTTCCTATCTGATTTTGAGCGTGAAAATCGGGGCTTATGAATATATGCTTTCCGCCATTTGTATAAATATCGGTGTCTGGTTATTGACAAGTGTGATTATTGGAGAGACTATTGAGCGCTACTAGCCAGTCGAATTAGTGTGAATTAGTGTGCGTCGAGGATTTGGGTTTTGATTTAGGATTTACCAGACGTTCAACCGAGCCGCTCCACTAAGATATTCACTGAAATTGTTAAATATCTTTGGTTGATTTTTACTTATTTGTTCTTGTTAAGTATTTATTTACGTTTGTAATTAAATACTTTTTTATCTTAACATTGAAGTCTTGAGGAATACTTAATCATTAATGACAACCGTACGTGACAATACCTCCCCACTTCTATTCCTTAATCCATTCACGCTGTATCAGATTGATCACCCGCTCTCTTCCCCTGTCCCTTTTACTTTGGATAAGTCCTTCTACGCATTAGTAATAATAACTGAGGCAAGTTTCTAAACAAGAACTAGTCAGCTGGGTGAAAGCAAGCAAAGTACTTTTTTCTTTCTATGTGCCATGTTCTTTCAGGACGTAGGCGATCATGGCTCTCCACCCCCCTTTTCCTTGCAGGTCTCAACAAATTCTTTCTTCTGCTTCCTCCCTCCGACCACGTTCTGTCATCCACCTGCATTTTTTCTGTGGACAGTTTTAATATTTTAATCCTGAATTTGTCATAAAACTCAAGACAAATATAAGATAAATCAAATATTAATAAATAAAAATAATATAGCATTTTGTCATATACGAAGTAAATGACTAACTACCGACACTGTGGTTCGAGCGTGAAACTCTGGATTTATGAATATATGTTTGCACCAAATGTATAAATAGCGGTGTCTGGTTACTGACTGGTGAGATTATTGATTGACTATTGAGTGCTATTCTCCAGTCGAATTAGTGTGAATTAGTGTGCGTCGATGATTTGATTTTTGATTTAGAATTTACCAGAAGTTAAGCTGAGCCACCATACTAACAAGGTATTCACTGAAATGGTTGATTATCTTTGGTTGTCTATAAATTATTTGTTCTTATTTAGTATTTATTTGCTGTTGTAATTAAATACTGTTTTATTTCACATTGCATTGTTGAGTTATACTTAATTATTAACGGTCACCGTACGTCACAAAACATTTCGAACCAAACTTGTATCTTTAATAAGTGAATATACATGTTCCCCACATCAGGTTCTCTTTCGATCAAAAGTGTAGCAAATTACTATTGCCTACCATTGAGCCATTTTAACATCGAAAGCAACAGCAATACAAATGCAGAAAGATATATCTATGTGTTATAAATTATGCACATGAGTTTTATAAATTGCGACAAAAAATGTTGCAAATTCGAGGTAAGCTTGATTCATTTGGGAAATATGTTAGAATAATCCAAAATCAATGCGGAGAGAAAACCACCTGCATGCTGATAGAAAATGAATTCAGAAAATACCCTTGAATAGAAAGAGGTTTAAGACAATGATGCATTTTCAGGGTGGCGATCATGACAGAACTAGAAGTCATATTTGCAGCGACAATGTTAACTACATAAAGTGTTATAACCAAGAGAGACAGCAGTGGAAAGAAAACGTAGTTGCACAACTTAATTGGTTAATTAGCTCCTACTAAACTATGATACTGAAATTATTTATCTCATTAATACATGGTGTCTAATTCTTTAGAGAGACCATTACCTATATATAGGTGCCTTCATGAGATTGCTAAAAAAAGAGCATACTCTGATGAAAAAGATGACAAACTTAACGAAAAGAAACATTTATTGTCTAAATATTTATGTTATTATTAAGAGGAAAGGCCAAAGTTTATTTTAATTTTTCTTCTTTTTAGAACATTCTAAATTTTGATTGAAAAAAAAAAACCTTGTTTCTCTTTGTATCACTGGAACTAGTAAAATAACATATACAATTTTTAGCACTTTTTTTGTATGACAGACCTTAATTTGGAAAATCTTACAAAAATAAAAGTTATTGTCAGATGTTAATGAAACTTTCAGAAACTATTCACAGATGATGCAAATTATTATGTTTCCTTTTTTTACAGCCATAGAAAAATATATTTTTTTATATTTATTACCCCCACCACATAACTAATTTTATGAAAACTAGAAATTCAGTAGCATTCAGTTTAGTGATTATATTAATTAAAAGCACAAGGCTTTGAGGAAAGCAAATCATGTATTTTTATTCTAAATGGACTCCCCCACTACCTGAAAATCAGCTGTGAATTGTAACATACAAAACTCAATAAACAAATATATTATTTAATTTCAAATGCTTTTATTTACTTTTAGATGTTTTTATGTATATGGACAATATTTTCTGAAAGCAGAAAAATTTTTCGATGAAAAATGAATTTTTAATACAATTATTTTTTATTTCTTTAATTATAATAGATGTTTATATTTAAGTTATTAAAATATTATAAAATTAGTTAAAAGCCGCATTCAGTTTCGTGAATGTCTTTATGAGATAGATCTTTTTTAGCACGTTGTAAATTGTATCGTTTTGACTAATCAGAAGACTCGAAGTAATTAAGAAATTTAATTTTGTGTTTATAATCGGGGTGTAATTATAAAGAATACAATTAATTTGCGTTATTTGAGTTAAGCATTGTTCTCCGATGTTAAGGCCTTTACTTTGCGAAACACGTGTGGAGAAGTGAATTTGATTTTTCAATTTCAACTGAGAAGGTTACCTACAAGTATCAGTATCATCTCTTGAAATTTATATGATCTTATTTTTATATTAATCTGTTTTGACATTTTTCCATAAATGAAATATCAAAATTAATAATAAAATGAATGGAAATACAAATAACACAGTAAAATGTAATAAATGTACATAATATTATAAGTATTTTATGTACACTTCTGATAAAATTTCATAAGAAAGGTACCTAGAAATTAAATAGAAACCTTTCTAATGAAATTTTATCTCAGTCTCAACAGTCTTATTTTAATTTCTTAATAATATATTTTTCATAAATCATCGTAAACATAAAGGTGAGCGCTGAAAGTTTTCTTTGAAAATACGAGTAAATAATTTGTTCACTTAAATGTAAATAATTTCACTTCTCTCCTTCCGTATTATAAATTATCACCGCGTAATCCGTCAATACGTCATTCAACACCAGTCAAGAGAGGCGAAATTTTATGACCTGCTTTGTTTTATTTTCATATTACATCTTTTCAGCACAGAAATTAAGTTAAACTTGTTTCAAAATATTTTAAATAAACATTATAATTTCTAACTTTTTAAAAAATTATAATTGATTTTTAAATGAATTTCAAATTTTCATTTTTTTCAAATGAAAAAAAGAAAAATGGTTGAAATGGTTATCTGTCAATTTTTCTGACTAAAAAATAACAGGATTTTAAAGAAAATTTTGGACGTGCTAGGAACGATTAAAAAATGTAAAAAATACCCCCAAAATACTTTGATCGTTCCTCTTAATAATCACATAAGCATTTACACGTTAAATCTTTGTTTTCGTCAAGTTTGGTGTCTATTTTAGTCAGACTATGCTCTCTTTTTAGCAATCTTATGAAGGTACCTACATAAATATGTTTAATCTGTCAGCCTTAACATTACCATTACCCGGCAATAAAAATTAGGCAAAGAAACTATAATGTTAAAGATGTTTTATGCCGTCATGTGTCAATATTTTTATTATAAATTTTCCCGAATATATGGTGAAACCATGCTCGAAGAGAAAGACTTCCTGGACCGAAATGAATTAGCATATTTGTCTTTTAAAAACCACGCAACCTTCAAATTTTAAACGATTCTTCCAAATCCAGAATTTGACGTTAATCTTTTGGACTATAGTGCATATACTACAAAATTTGCTCTTTATATTCCAGTGTAGCAGAATGAATGTCTTCGATAATTGAAGCATACGATAATATTGTCAAAAGCTTAATCTCCGTGTCAGATCTAAGTGATCATTAAAAATGTTTTAAGTTGAGAAAACTGTTGTAGGATATCCCTGATGTTTGATTATGTACTTTTGAAATAAACATTAGCAGAGAAATCAAAATAAAATACCCCTAAGATGCCGAAGAATAAAAATTGTATCTATAAATTCTATTACATAATTCAAAATTCTTTGGAAAAATGACACTGAAATCTAGAAGAAATAGATTCGAAATTAATTTGAAAATACATCGATATATCATTTGTTTGATTAGTTAATAAGTGTTGAGGAAAATGGATTCGTTGCAAGAATGGAATGCAAGGAACATTGTCACTGCTTTTAAAATTTCAAATCGAACGGATTCTACTGAGGAAACCTTTTCTCTGCATTGGGAGAGATGCAAAGTGAATTATTTAATAGTAATTACTGGAGTCTGGGCAACATAACAGTGAATTGAATGTAAATTAGAAGTAGTAAATTCATTGTGATCAGTAAGGGTTATGACCGGTGAAATTTACAGTATCAAAACATACAAAATGATTCACAGCAAATAGACTTGATTCTCGAATGGTAGGACGGTAATTACGACACTGAGATGAGATCCGTCGAAGAATTGGGATGACCAAGTACAAAAGCTGGGCAGAATATTCCGAGACAGAAGAATTTCTTTGGTAGCAAAGAAAAAAAAGTATTTTCTTAACTTTTAACCTTTAAACTATCACACATTTAAGAACATAGACCACATTACTTGGTTATTCTTCTAATATTTAATTCGGTTACAACCGGGCCTATTCGTTTATTATAAAATGTAAAAGTTAGCTCCAATCTGGAAGACGGTTATAGAAATCCACTTAAAATATTTGATGGCGAATTAACGATGTATATGTGGAAAGTACGTTATTGAAAATATATTATAAAGCTTTGCTTTAAAAAAATATTATTAATGCTCTCAGAATACAGCAAATAGCTTACGAAACTTGACCGTCGAATTCTTAGTGTAAAAGATGATAACTGAAATTAGGGGAAAACATACTCACTGTTAGAAACGTGGTACATCCTAGAATATAATGCTGCCGATTATCCAAAGATTAACTGTGATCTTTGCATTATCTTAAACGACGGTAAAGTCAGTCTTCATATATGGCAGGGAATACTGGAAAAGCAGTTCACAGATGAAATTGAAACTTGAAGCAACAGAAATATGGTTGTACAGAAGGATGCTGAGAATATATTATGGACAGAAGGGGGAATTTTTAAGGTATATGGAAAGAAAACGATATTCACTATTGGAATTAGGAATAAACAGTTGAGATTTCTAGTACTGATATTGTGGGAAGTGGACCTAGAAAATCAGACACACACGTGACATATTGAAGTCAAAAGAGGCAGAGGGAAACAACGAATAATCTAGCATAATATTGTAGCGACTGCTATGATTTACCACACCCACATTTTATTCGTCTGCGATTGGCTAATTAATCACTAGTGCCTTTCTATAGGACAATTTAGCCAACGCAGTCGTTGCTTTGAAATTTTGGTTTTGAACTTGCTTACTTTTTTCGTTATTACAAATTTAGCGATTGGTCAATTTTTAAGCAATCACATATTTTAGTGGAAAATCAACTTTACCCGCGGCTGGGAGCCTATCCGTAGCTTTAAAAAGGCGACTTTTTCACAAGCCGCCAGTAGAGTCCAGTAAATTTCGCCTGTCAACACAAACCTATGACTTTACTCACATTTCAAACGCACACAGAAAACACAGACTTTTTGTAATACATATATACGTATCTCTCTGTGATTCAGCCAAGTTAAATCTACCAGGATTCTGTTAATTTCTCTAACACAACACACTTTCTGATCAATTGTATTCTTGTGTTATCTATTCTAACAGCAGACTTGTTCTAACATTGATTTCTGAACATTTCTCTCTCAAGAGAACTTTGTTTCGAACAATCAATTACAAATCAAAATACAGTAATAGGGAAGCAACTTCTTTTCCCTTAATCTATACATTGCACACAATATTATTGTATATTGTTTTTTATATGTTATTTCAATATATACCTGTTGATTCACATTTAGAGTTTTAGTTGTTTTCTTGAATCATTAATAATACAAGAAGTATAACGCGTAAAGAACACTCATAACAAGATAATAATAAACTGTCTTTATTTAAGATGAGATTAAAAAAATACACACAGACTTTAAAATGGGGGGGACTTAATATACTCATCGACCCAACTCCCCAATTTATTTTTTATAACACTTAGCGGAAGTAAAATAAGAGATTAAAACTATAAAAAAAACTAGAAGCATGGCCCGGCGTTACCCGTGCTTGATTCAAAAATCGTACGACGCATACAGCAATCGCTATCACTTGACTTAAAATATTTTTGCCCTTCTTTGCATTTAAAGGAGTGCCCTTTGCCGTGCTGATGTTGCTACATGCCTTTGTTCGTGCCTATCGCACACTGCGAATTTTTTCTAAGCTCTATACTAAACATTAAATCTGTTACGAAAAAAAGAACTAAACAAAATGAACACAAAACGATCAGCTTTAAAAAAAAGAAGGACTCGTAGCTGGAAAAACCGAATGAAAAAAGAATGTTAATAACAAATACTTTTTCACAACCATCCCAGTTCTGCGGAATCAGAATCAACGTTGAGTTTAAGCAAGCGAATGAGCCAATTGGAGTAAAAGTTCCACGCAGATTTAAATATTTCCCACTTGTGACGAATGCAGCTATCGATTTTCTTTTGCATGCGAGCATGCTAGTTAACATTCGTGTCAGTCAGCTGTTGGCTCTGACGCTGGCCAGTAGAAAATGGCCGCAAACTACATGAAACTGCCGTAGAAGCATGAAAAAAACGATTATTTCCACTATCGGAGTTGGGAAATGCAAAGTCGGTCTTGGCCTTCCCGATAACTTGGAGCATGTGCATGTAAATTTTCGTGCAAATCCGTCGAAAATTGCGGCCTTGCATTCGTTACAGACACACACACCCTGCCTTTTATAGATACACATACAAAAAACATAGACCAGTAAAACTCATCAAAAACAAATCAATAAAACAACCCTGGTATTTGTGCCCATCCTCCTAAAGAAAATGAATTACATATACGTATACAGGATGTTATCTAATAACCTTTTGTAAATAGATGGCAGAACATGGTGCGGGTGAATTATTAAAGTCACTAATATTTTTTAGAGTTACAAATGATAATAAATAGTGGAGAATCATGGAGGTCCACATCCGGAAGAGACATACACATTTATTCCTTGCAGATTTCAGCAACGTATTCATTCTCTTTCTGGTAGCTTAGAACATAAAATATCACATATACTTATCGACGGTTCAGAGAGTGGAATGAAGAGTTATTCGCGATGTAAACCTCCGACAAATGTCGGATTCGGCGTTATAAATGGCCGCTGACAATTAATTTTACACCTTCTTAATTCGATTAGTTTTTGCGATTGAGACATCAGTAATATGAGTGTCATATAGAGGATGATTAAATGTAGTGTCTTTCCAATCTCAATTCCTTTTTTCTTTTCTTTAGCTATGAAATTTAGAAAAAAAAATTATGTATTGTGTCAACTATAAAAGGAGATAACCAACCATCGTTACGCTTCTATTGCAGAAATAAAATAAAATTCCATAGAGGGATAATTGAGGGAAATATTTAATCTTTCTACATATTATTTTGCTATTGAACTGAGCTTCATCCTCTTCGATTTAAAATTGTATCCTTAAATAATTAGATGCCCAGCCCCGATGGAATGGCGTTTCCGCTACTTGAATTGAACTTTGGTAAGTTCAATTTTAATCTTGCACCAAATTTGCAGACAAAGATAATTTCAGGAATGTTGCAAAGGGAAGTTAACGCAATGAATTGCTCCTCAGAAAACGTAAAAACAGGAAAATTTCTTTAGAAAAAAAGAAATGAGTGTTATGCAATACCAATCCTCTTGCATGTCTATGACAAGAAAACTGGAGGGAGCAGAAATGTGATTCTACAAAATTATCCTGACGGGGCGTTCGACCAATGACAGAATCTTGAGTAAAATTGGAACAAAAATTTTACTCAGAATCAAATAGCATATGGTACTTATTACAATTTCCATGAGTTTTGGCAAATCAGTATATATGTAAGTCATAGTATTTAAATAAGAAAATAGTAAGAGCAATTTAAAATAAAAAAAAATATAACCTGGCTTGATGATTCCTGTTTACAGAGTGAAATGATTTGCAGAGGTTATTTTTTTCAGATTTTATATAAGCTGTATATTTTGGAAAGAAGTTAATATTTACTACCTACAAGTTTATTTAAATTAATAATATATATATATATATATATATATATATATATATATATATATATATATAATTTAACCCCAAAAAAGCCATTAAAGCCACTATTATGCAAGAGGTAACTGAAAGTGCAAGTATAAGAACATGAAATATTAATAGGGAAGAAACACAAGCTATATTACAGCAGTTTGAAAATGACCAAAGCCGAGATGTCTACTCAGGACCGATTACATTGCAGATTCTTCTTAAAATTTGTGACAAATCGAGGTACATAGCAGAAACATCAGACCAGCAGTCACAGCAATATTGAAAGCAGGAGTAGTAGATTTATAAGGGTGTAAGATAGATTCTGGTTAGAAACATTGGCTAAAACAATACTGAACTAAATTTACTAGTAACATACCAAGCAGTTGATTCAATATAATTGTTCACATTCACAGGATATATCAAAGGTAAGGTGGTCAGTCGAAGATAAATACCTACCTAACGAATTTGTGAAAATAGATGACAGAACGAGGTGCTCAGATGTATGGCAAGAAAACAAAGGTTGCTACGAAGTACATGGATCAGAGGTTTGGCAAGAGCTATGATCGCCAACATTCCGAAGTGTCATATAAGAAAAATAATAGGTCATTGATATTTAAAGCGAGCGTACTAGCATAGTCAATTCTGTTCTCATGATGTTCCATAATTCTGTGCTTCATTGGACTCGTGTCAAACGTAAATTATCATTAGTATTAAATATTTTTCACCATCAATTTCTTTGCCAATTTGTATTTGTGATGTTTTAGTTTTCGAAAAATATTGTAGAAATTTATATTCAAACATTAAATATTATCACATTAAGGTAGCGGAATGTGTAATTGAAGCTTTGCTACTGTTACGGTAGGTGCAAGCACACATAGGATAGAATATTTTACAATAATGAAATCTGAAGAAGAAAGGTAATAAATATAGATAGAGTTCAGAATGTCAGTTTTTATTTCCTGATATTTAACTTTAGATATGTTAAGCAACTTAAGGCATAACACATTTTATTTGAAACAACCCATTTTTCATCTGAGCAAAACTTCTGGATGGCGTAGCTGACAAGTGTTTCTTGTTGCCCAGGTGTTGCCTTTTAGATAGCTCTGTATGACTATTTCAGATTTGGGTTTCAAATGTTAAGGCTGCATTTCTTGTTAAATAGTATGAACCAACATGAATATGAGAGAGCTGCCTATGGGAGAAAAGCATGTCATTTTGGCGCTATGAAAAGAAGGGAAATCAATCAGATTCATTGAACAAGCATTGGCTATTCCAATTTGGAATGTCCTGAAAAAGAAATAAAATATTGGTGCATTTAGAAACAGATATAGAACGGGCCTGCAGAAGAAAACAGCTTGATTACAGAAGCATTGTTAGAACTGTGAGGAAAATATGCAAAACAAAAGTCATTGACATTACCAACAACCTCCAGGGTAAAGGTTCCACCGTTCGAAGAAAATT
This sequence comes from Acanthosepion pharaonis, assembly GCA_903632075.3. Classification (NCBI taxonomy): domain Eukaryota; kingdom Metazoa; phylum Mollusca; class Cephalopoda; order Sepiida; family Sepiidae; genus Acanthosepion; species Acanthosepion pharaonis. Next base: position 640,824 of record CAHIKZ030003683.1, read on the forward strand.
TTGAGAGCAGAAATATAGAGGCCATACCACAAAATACAAACCACTCATCGTCAATAAGAATACGATGGCCAGATTAGAATTTGAAAGAAAGTACAGAGATGAACGACATAAGTTCTGGAAGAATGATTTATGAACTGATGATACCAAGATTAATCTCTACCCAAGTGATGAAAAGGCCTAAATGTGGTGAAAGAACGGATCTGCATAAGATCCAATGCATACAAGCTCCTCTGTGAACCATGAGGGAGGTAGTGTTTTGGATTGGGCTTGCATGGCTGCTACAGAAACAAGCTCATTCATATTTATTGATGATTGAACTCATGATGCTAACAGCAGAATGAATTCAGAAATCCACGGAAACATTTTGCCTGCAAATTTATAGAGAAATGCATCTAAACTATTCATGTGGACGTTTTCCATTCGGCAAGACAGTAACCCAAAACATACTGCCAATACAAGTAAGGATTATGTCAAAGGAAAAAAGTGTACGGTTTCAGATTGGCCAAGTCAGTCACCAGATCATAACACAATAGTACATGCATTTCATCTCTTGATGAGGAAACAAGGGTAACTTCACCCACCGAAACGAGCAAGAAATGAAAGTGGCTGCGTTAAAAGTCTGGAAAAAACATCACAAATAAAGAATGCAACAGTTTGTTGACTTCAGTGGTCAAAGCATGATGCAGGTATTGCTAACAAGTGTTATGTAACCAAATATTAAATGTTATTAACTTTAAGACTATCTTTCCTTTAGTTTTGATCACCTAAAAATGGTGTGATCTGATATAAAAGGTGATATGTTCTAAACAGTTTACCCAGCTAAATTCAAATACCAGGAAATAAAAGTTGAAATTCTGAACTCTTATTTCATATTCATCTTTGATCTCGAACCGAAATGTCTTCAGAACAAAAACAAAGGAATTGGCCTCGCTGTTCAAATACTTTTCAAGGGGACTCTATATACAGTGTGTGATGGATAGATTATCATCTAAATTACACAAAAATTAAAATAACAATGACATCACATTTTAACAGATATATTTACCAAAAATATAAAAAAACATGTCTTCAAATACGAAAGAGTAAATTTATTCAATAAAATCACCATTTGCTTCAACCATGGTCTCCAGATGACTTCGGAATCTCCTGCAACTCTTCTGCATAGTGCCTTTGTTGAAACTGGTGAATGCTGCCATGAATGCGACAATTTGCTGGCGTCTGTGGTTCGCAGGCTTGATATAGTTTTTCTAAACAAGTGTTATGCAACGAAATATTAAATGTTATTAAATTTAAGACTATCTCTTCCTTTAGTTTTCATCACCTAAATTGGGGTGGTTTGTAAAACGCTGTTAATATTTCATTATTTGGGCACAGCATCATAACTAAATACGTAATCATTAAAAATATCAACCATAAATTATTAGTTGCTGATTGCTTATAACAATGATTTCTAGATTAAACCCCGCAATATTTAATATTTATTGTAGACAGAATTATCAGACGCATCCATGCAAGCGTGCAATATATAACGGTATATATTCTTCAATTGTATAATTTGTCATTCACTATTAAAAATAAATTGATATACCCAATAGGAATGGGGCAAGAGGTAGTCAGTCCTAAATAATTCTGTCAGGGACAAAATAATAGATGAATAAACAATGTATTTATGAATTAGTATCTACCTCCACAAATGTAATTCGAACTATTTTCTCTCTCTCCATAAAGTGGATTAAATTGTAATGAAGACTCCGTCGAAGGTGGCAAAATCTTATTCTCAATAAAGGTGATTTTTTTTTACAGCAAAGAAAAAAACACGACGAAAATAGAAAATTCCGATTTAAATTTTATGGGATGACTAATTCATCTGTAGTGAACACTTGGATATTCCAAGAGATATTCCATGATTTTCATGAATTATTTCTACTTCATTTTCCATTTTTCAACCACAAAGAAAACACGTGCTCGAACAATTTATTCGAAAATAAAAAAAAAGATACCTCTCAGAATATCGCCAACACGAAAAGAAAATATTTTAAGCATTTTGTTTCGGTGTAATCTTGAATTGTTAAATTAATTGTAACACGGTTTATTTTAAAAACTCAGAGAATAAGATGAATCAGCATATTACTAAAAACAATAATGTTCACCAATTTCAAGGCCCGGGAGCTACTCAATGTAGTAGGTTACACAGTAAGAGACACAGTTTATGTTGATATGTGGGGAATACAACTGGTTAATCCTAGATTTGAACAGGTTAAATTGTAGTCATCTGAGAAGCATCCACTTGGAAGTCGGTCACATAAAGCAGCGTTTCGTGAAAATAAGATGTTCGAGTGTAACTTACATATTTCCAATGGTCTACGAAGGTTTTGTCACAATGTGCTTAGCATAGAGGGTCGTAATCATGAAGGTTAGAACTGACAGAACAAGGAAATGTTGTTTTTCTGAGCACTTTTATGGAAACAGAGAATGAACAGCGAGAGACTCACGAAATTTCATCTGTGGGAAAGGGTTGTAAGGGTGGAAATAACTAGTCACCCACAAGGAGGCGGAGACGCTTTTGGGCTCTATGATGACTGGAATGTGAAGACCGAGCTATGTCTGCCCATATATGGGAACTGTACTCCATTTTCTGTCTGATCTGGTTCTTGTAAAGGTAGAGAATATCACGAGTTGTCAAGTACAGTGAACCAGCTATTTTCCCAGAATCTTTAGTGATAGATCGTATGTACGAGACCCACTTGAGTTCTGGGTGGATTTTCAGTTACAATTGTCGATCAAGGCATGGATCTTCCCTGAATGAACATCCAGTGTCTGGTCGGGAACATTAAAGAAAGAATGTGTCATGATGAGAGAGACATAGACACACAGACAGAATAAAGCTTAAAAACAATTTTTCAGCAATAGTAGGAAAGAAAAGAAGTGGCGGAAGCAAAGCGGGTAGAGGAGATGTCACAGTAGAAGTGACAGAAGCAATATCAGATTTAAAATGTAAGTGCTAGCTTTAGCATTGTCTTTTGGATTAAAGACATAGATTTAAAACTAGATGATTAAAGAGGTGATTCGTGAATTTAGTGGCATATTAATTGGGAGTTCAATTCCTGATCACGGATATTATTATTATATTATATTCTTAGACTCAGTGAAATCAGGACTAGTAATAAGTGAGCTGTTAAAAATAAACGGATTGCAGAAAGAAAGCAATGTACCTTATAGATTTAATAAAAGAAAGGTAGTCAACATATCACCCGATGTTTTTAATAATAATAACAAATTTGACATCATGAGCCCGACCTTAAATAATGTAAATAACTCATAATCCCAGACATATAGACGGTAATGTTACATATATATTTAACTATATTCAGTGTAGCGAATTCCTAATGAAGTCTCTATTCGACACATCATATGCATGGGTTCAGCATCCAAATATTAATCAATCGGAGGTGTAAAATGTTCTCGATTATATTTTTTCAAAGTTTAAATTTAAATTTACTATAATTTAACGTGTGGCAATGATATATATGCATACCCTGCTTTATATATATATATATATATATATATATATATATATATATATATATATATATATATATATATATATATATATATATATCTAGGTCAGTCATTCCTCCTCCCTCAATACTAAGTATGATTGAGAGAGATATGAAATTAATCCTCCCTAAATTCTACCATGTCTCTTTTAACTATTCTTTTTACACTCTCTGTTAAATTGCAAAATCTTACACTACCCATCAATTTTAATTTCATTTTTCGTTTCATTTCATTTTTGGAAGTGATATCTGATGATCTGGCGTCCTTTAAAAGGGCTCTGGTGAAATAAATTATTATCATGGTACCTTAAAGTGGTCTGTTTTCTTTTAAAAATATTAGCTCTGGATTTACATTGAGCTCTCAGGATTTCATCCTCATTGAGATTACCCATACGGATTACCAAGTTCTTCAGAACTTATATATATATATATATATATATATATATATATATATATATATATATATGTACATGCCCTGCTTTCTATAGCCGTAAGACATTTCTTTGAACCTTAATTTCTGACAACGACTTTTTAAGCAGTTTTCGTTCCATCTATACACCCTTGTGCAAATTAATAGAAACAAACGAATAATTCCGTTATTATTTACATTTTTACGTATTTTTCCAATGAAACATGACGCATTGCACATGTTAGTAATTCGTATGTCCATTACACGAAGTCGTTCCTTGCAGATCGACAACAGATTTTCGATTGGATTTAAATCAGGAAAGTTTCCGGGCAAGAACTTTGATTTTCTCACTGATAAGGCCTGCGTGCATCGTTACAAATTTCGTACGCTTACTTAGAGCAACGCCCATCACAGAATATGGCGTAGGACAACTAATCGACATACACCACGAAAATAGATTCATATTACTTCATACCACTGCAAATGACTTAATCTAAGGAAAAAATACAAATCGATTACACCCTGTCACACCAGTGGGGGTAAAACTGACTGTACTTGAAAGAAAGGAAACTAAAGCAATTGTTTCAATAAATTTGCACACGGGTGTAGTTTGGCTGCAATTTTTCTCTTCAACATTCGTTGTTTTTCCAACGAAATTTCAAATGGTAATTCTTTTATTAAATATATCCTCATAATATGCATTTTTACCATATTCTTCCTCCCTTTCTTTCAGGAATCCTCTACCTGGAGTTGCCATTATAGATTTTAAATATCGGGTAACTTGAGTGAAAAAAAGCATTCTATTAAATTTCAATTCTTGCTTCATTTTTGCTAGATTTTTTCTAAATCAATTTGTACGCCGAGAAATGAAACGCATTATGATTTTTATAACTTATTTAGGGGCAAAGAAATCTTATTGTTCATAACCTTTATCGCAAATGTATTCTCCCGTAGAGAAATATATCAATAAATTTTCTAATACAATTTATTCAATATTTCTCCTCATTAACTGCAGATATATTTGCAGATGCATTTTACTTTTTAATATTTTCCTCACGTGCCGATCGCCCCTCGAATTACTTTATTCTAACCAATCGTATAACAACTATTTACTTTATTTTCGGCATTATAAACATCCTTGAAAATAATTTGTTATACGAGAGGCTGTGTATACGTTATATAAAAAGGATGCACTATTTTATACAAGGGGTTTGGTCTTCTGTGTATTTTTTCCCTGAATTAATAATTTGCTTATATCGAGAGACGATTATATAACCCTATTTTTAAAAGCCATATTTTATATTTTTTTCTCATAAAGTCTTTATCGAAAGTCATGGCGTAAAGTCCAATGGCCCTTTGAATATAAAGTTACTCTTTAACTTTGGGAAAGATTATTTCGTTGTTAAAATTATAACCATATCAATTGAGGTATAAGGACATGCTTATTTTAGTCTATATTTTTTGTTCCATTAAACAACTGTTAAGAGTAAATTCCCTAAGCATGTAATGTATTTCCTTTCGTCATATTTCAGATTTGGCAAACAGCCATTTTTATTCTTATGACAAGGCACAATGTAAACTCAGATTAGCATTTTCTCTCACTAGCCTTTCTGATACTAAGACTGTGTGAAGTCGAATATTGGCTCAAATAAATATATATATATATATATATATATATATATATATATATATATACAGATATATATATAGAGTGAGAGAGAGAGAGAGAGATGGAAAGAAACTAGACTGTGTTATTTAAACTCTATGTAAAAGAAAAATAAATTGATACAAGCTTTTCCTAAGGGTATTGGCGCAAAATAAACACAGCGAACAAGTTCTTAAATTGAACCTGGAAGGTCGATCCCAATTTCCGCGCCAATAAGATTTACGTTATCAAATTGTTGCAAAATCCGAAACATTTAACACAATGTTTTGATTTAGCAGATGCTGTCCCCACATCTTGTCTGTTTTACCGGTTGAATAGCTCAACGGACGGGTGATAGAAACATTTATTTCACTAGATGGCATCTCTTCCTGTCATGTGTGTAACTCATTAGTTATGTATCAACCAACTCCTTGTTATAGATTCGTGTTTTTTACATTTAATAGGAGTAGATAGGTTCGCCTATCGCCCGGTTCACACTCGTTCTCCATCTTTTGAACAGAAGTAGTGACTTATCACTGATTTCGTATTCAAAATTGGGTTTGAGGTTCCTTCTAAATTTTTTCTTATTTTCTTTCACCCTGAGTAACTTGTTGCATCTTAGTGGCATTATTCAATTGCTTGGGGTGAAATGACTTTAAAAATACTAAAATATGATGTCGGATGCTTCTTCTGACAATACTTTAATTGTACATCTATTGCATGTCATTTTATAGCTAAAAAGTTTTACTTCTGATCGCAAATTTCTTGCTGGAAAGTCAAACTAATCGCTATTTCCTAAAAAACTGAAACCTATCATTGTAGAAATTGTATATGTAAATTATGAAGAATCATCATGCTATCCTTTATTAAAGTCCGTCCATTGTTATCCTCAAGTCACAATCACAGTGGGATTAGATGATCATGGCGGAGGAATTGTTCGCATTCTTCAGTTAATAATTCAAATAATCATATTCTGGTATGTCTATGTCAAGTGGTTCAATTTTACAGAAACGCTTAGCGATTTATACATAAATTTTAAAATATTATATACATTTTATGTAGTTAGTCTGGATAAATTTCGTTACCTTTTTTACATGTGTTTTACACATTTTCAATCTTATACCATAACCGATTAAAATATCATAAAACCAGAAATTAAACCAAAACAAATATACAGTATCATTAAAATACATATTGTAACAACAATTAAACATTTATTCTCAAGTCTGGCGTAGGGTAATCGTTAGCAGTTTAGGCTGCTTGACTATTACTGCACATTCGTGAATATGGTCCTCACCGTATGTGTGCTTTTGTGCCTAAACTAAACCTCTTATAATCAGCATGTGAAAGTGTTATGGAGTCCTACCCTTTTTCATATAAGTGGACTCTACCAAACTGTTACTTGGACTGCTGCAGTTAAATACCCGAAGCTCATAAGAAGTTTTCTTTTTTTTTAATCCTTTCACCTCAAGTAAAGCGACAATGCCACTAGGAGACAGAGGAGGGGTCCAGGGAGTGAAAGACAATTAAAAGAATTTAATGAGGTAAGAACAATAAAGAAACGGTGTTAAGTTAAACAGAAAATGGCTAATAACATTGCATTTAATTTTTTAAAGATTTCAGGTAGCAGGGAATCGAAGGGGAGTTTCACGTGAAAGAATTCCGAGTAAAGAACCTATTAGAATAGAAATAGTGGTTGCATCTAGGTAGTTCAGCAGTAAAACGGTAGGACCTAATTGCCAATCTAGTAGCCTGACAAAATGCAAGCAGTCGAGGCAGTAGTTGCCACAAAAGTATTTGTAGAAAAGATAGAAGGAAGCCACGTTATTCTCAATGAGAAACGGCCTGAATTCGAGATAGTAGGCTAGGCTTGGATATATTAAAAACACTTCTTTGACTGTTGTCAAAATCACGAAATCTTTGAAATTCGTAGAATGGCACAACAGACTCACAAACAAGGAACTGTACCAAATAGCAGAAACTGCATCGCTTGACGAATTTCAACATCAGCAAAAACTAAAATGGATAACACATGTAAAATGTCTACACTACCTCAAACAAAATGGAAGGGACCACCTGTAGTACTGGAAAGAGCTATACAAGTTAGTGGTTTTGAGAAATGTACTTTCCTAAGAAATTTTTTTAGTAGAAAGATTATATAAATTTAAGCCAAAATAGTATTGGCTAATCAATAAGTGAATGTCGAATATTTCCTTATAATTAAACGAGTAATATTTTAATACGATTGAAAGTCCACATATTTGAAAAACTTTACAGAAAAATGTGCTCCAGAGCAGAAGCTTATCTTTAACATTACTATTGAACAGATTAAATGCGAAAATATGTGAACATAATCAGTTTGATGAAGCCAAATGCAAATATTCGGAGAAATTTTCAAAGCCTTATGGCGCAAAACAAATAATTTCTGACTGTAATTTATGAATGTAAATAAATGTGGCCTTAAATACGAAATTATCATGGTAATATTTCTCTTTACGAATATATAACAATAATAATATCATGTACAGAATTTACTCTTTCAATAAAGTCATTAGAGCCCAAATTTGCAGTCTACCCGGAAAGAAAGACACAATGAATGAATAACACAAATAAAGAAAGAAAAGAAAAAGAAAAAAGAAAGTAAATATATATTTTTTTCTTTAATGCTTCTACTCTGTCGAGAAATGGTGAGTTATTCTAACTGTGAGGAGTATTTTGCAAATATAAAAAGACATCGCAAATAAAAGGCTAAATCCCAGACGTGTCCCAATAATCAATGGAAGAAAATCTTGCCGAAATGTGACACGCAGACCAAACAAACGGAAGAATACGTATCAGGCTATCAATAGTTTCCGAGTAGGACTTCGTGAGAGATTGAGTGAGTGAGTGTGTGATAGGGAGAGAGAGAGAGAGAGGTGGGGAGAGAGAAAGAATGACAAAAGCAATTAGCACGGTTCTAAATTGAGCTGTGATGCAATCGATTTGGATGTCGATTTAAGATGGATAATCGATGTGATTGCATTAAGAGTGGACCTGTTCTTGTTAAAACGATGCAGTAACCATTAAGTTGTTTATTGGAAATACAAACATGGCAAATCAAAGGGACGATTTCTGTTTCTCAGTGTGTTTGCAGTTTATCTTTAATTTGATTAGAATTCACGAATGTCAAAGCGTAACAGTTCCGATGTCTTTCTGCGACAGACAGTGTCTTTTAAATGATCCGAGAAGCTGACATGTTCCATACAAGCTGTCTTTGGAACAAGGAAAAACAAACTCTATTCTAAATGGATTTATTTAAACATCGATCTCTAAAAGTTCTCAGATTTTCGGGAAACAGGGAAGCCAAATGTTTGCAAAACTAAACAAGAAAAATATATAGATTTTTTTTTTTATAAATCCAAGTATTTAATACAAGGGATATATGCGTAGTGGATCGGCGCTTGGAATCAAAATTGGGTGTGCCGTGTTCAAATACAGGTCGATGTCGTTGCATTTACATTTTTTATAGTTTGATTTCCCCTGATCAAGGCCAGGATGTCACACAAGGTAGAGTGTTACGGTAAGGAATAGTTTATATAGATATCAGGAGAAGGTAACTGTTACATCTAGACTTGAACAGGTTAAAATTGTGATTCTGTTCCACAGGGAAATGGTTTGCAGGAAGAAGCTGTTCGAGTGGAACTTACTTCTTGCCAATGGAATACGGAAGAATGTGTATGTTTTGCTACTATGTAAGTGGCATCGCGGGTTCTAGCCGTGAAGTTTAGTCCTGGAGGAATCAAGGAATGTAGTTCACTCCAAGCATTTTACATGCATGTAGCGATAGAGACTCCCGCATCTCGTCTGTAAGAGAGAGTTTGAAGGATGGAAAATAACTCTTCTCCAGCAAGGACTCGGAGAAACCTTTGAATTCTAACAAGACTGAAAAATGAGGACCGGAAACCTCCCACCCAAATATAGCAACGGTATTGCAGTTGTGGCCTGATTTTATTCTTATAAAGGCAGAGGATAGCATAAGAAATCGGTTACTTACATCAGCGGTACAGGGAGCAGATCAATGTACCTGCATCTTTAGCGATGGATCGTACAAATACCTTTGCCGAAGATGTAATTCCATTTTTATCTACTGAATACAGAGTAGACTGAAATTTCTAAGCTTAAACTAAAAAAAGCCACACCGGGAATGGAGCATGTAAAGAAGCCTGTCCCGCCAGGTTCGTAACGAGTATGTCGAATATAAAATCTATGTGACCAATAGAACCCGAGAATCTTGTTGATCAAAGCGATCAGTTTTATTTAATACGGTAGTTTATGAAGATATTTTTGCAACGTGTAATGTCTACCAAGTAAATTCTACATTCACTACGGTTTAAAATGTTAATTTCGAGAATATGCTTCGGTTGTTTATTTAAGGATCCAATTGTTCATATATATATATATATATATATATATATAAAAGTGAACATAGAAGTCAACACTTAGAGGCGACACTGTTTCATGCTATATGCAATCGTCGTGGCATGATACAGAGTGTCGCCTCTAAGTATTGACTTCTATGTTCACTTTATATATTTACACGCTCTATCTCTGATATTGAACACTTTATTCCATAAATATAGCATACCTTAAGACAATATTACTTGATATATATATATATATATATATATATATATATATATATATATATATATATATATATATATATATTACTTAATTATGATTATTTCAAATCATCCTAATAATTTCTCTCTGTATAACATTGCTTGAACCGGCTTCTAATGTTCTGGAGTGAGCGCCTTGGGGATAGAAGCCGTAGCTCGGGGAGGCACAATACTATGGGTAAAAGAGAAACACGGAGAAGTTCCACCACCGAATTTGTGATCGAGTGGTGCTATATTGAGTCTAATTCCTTACCTTTTCATCACTGAGAATCGTTGGTACGTTTGGTATGGCCATTGCTTTCTATCGTAACAGTTCGGGTTTCAATTTTCAGTACTGGATGCGCACTGCTGATGAGTCCCAAATGAAGGAGGAAACGACCGTCATATATATATATATATATATATATATATATATATATATATATATATATATATATATATATACTGCACAAACCATTTTCCGGCTATTTGGTTCTGGAATATCTGTTATGCAGGAATCCTCTAGCTTCAGTGTCTCTCGACCCTTGTGTTCGGTTAAATCTAGAAAGAAAAAAAAACAAACACACGACACGTCTTGCCAGTGCAACGCTACCACTTTAGATATGCATCAAGTGTATCCCTTGCGCATTATCAACTTTTCGAAAATTATATTGAAGCCTCCGAAATTAAAATGTCATTGAATAATGTGGAAATAAATATTAAATACCGAGCAACAAACAGAAGTTTATTGCATTAATCCCCTTCACGTGTCCTTCGAAATTATACAGAAACAGATAAGCATGAACGAATATATTTCCGAAAATACATTTTTAGAAGATTTGAAATGCATATTCAAAAATAAGGAACGAAAACGTATTCAATGTGCGATAAAGCAGAAACTTAAAACCTTGTATTTTAGTTCATTGTACCTGGCAGATATTCTTCAGTTCATTAAGTTTTAAGAGTAACGAGCACGAGGCTCGATTTTAAATCTCTTTAGACACTTTCCAAGTGTCGATTCCCCGTCTTTTCTATAAATATTTTCATGATAGTTATTCTGATGGACTTTCCACTGTTAGCTTATTTATTTTATTCCCCTCGCACCAAAGACAATGAATTATACATATAGGGATTAGTGAAAACTTTCATATAGACAATGAAGTATTATTTCGGATTTAGTAAAAAGGCAATAAGAATGCATTGTTTTGGTGTTAGAAATATTGTGATGTTTGGGTCAGTGTTTTTGGCTAGCTAAGTTTAATGTTAAAACAGATGAAGACCGTCATTTTTCCCTATTACTCCTTTTGGCCTTGTGCCACATATTCCATAATCATGCAAATAAATATCACTTTCCTCTGTTACCTAGATTTTATGAATTTAATCGCAGTACTAGATTAGCGTCAAAGTCTCATCATTTTGCAGTCGAAATGACTAGATGTAATTGTAAGTTCTATGCTAATGTTTTCTTCAACCGTACCTCTTGCTTGTGGAACTCTCTTTCCGCTACTATTCGACTTTGATCTTCAAAAAATTATTGTAATATTAATCGTTATCTCCTGCCTCAATATTTTTTGTTATTTTATTGTCTTCTCTCCTTAATAGTGTTTTTAATCATATTCACTAACACTAAGCAACCCGTTGTATTCTAGAGTCTTTGTTACCTTGCTTGGAGTAAAATAATTTCTTTGTACCTATCTATTTTCAGACTTCCGTAGCACAGTTGTATCGACTATTACTACTCTAACTAGAATGTTAAGTTTCTGTCCATACCGTATTTTCTATTTCTAAAATCCTAACACATACCTTGGGTGGTCTTTTTACTGTCAGCCATGGATTATTTCTTTTTAGAATTACTAATGTTTTTTTTTTCTTTAATTCCATTTGTCTAACAGCTCTTTCTGCATCCTTTCTGACTGTAACATCAGTACGGCGGCATCGGTGTATCTTATGTTATTAAGATTATATTCAAGAATAAATCTTGTTAGGCTTTCTCTTAATCTTAGGATCGTCTCCTTGTGTAGGTCAATAAACTCCACTGAGAAAACGTGTCTTTGACATACTTCTCTTTCTATGATTTATTTATTCCCTGCACATTCACTTTTGATGCTGTCGTTTCAAGGAAGGTGATAAAGCCACTAAGACGCAAAGTGTTACTGAAAGTGAAAGAAACTGAGAAGATACATTAAAGAGGAAGACAATAAAAGAACACGTTTCAGTGTAACAGAAGATGACATAGGATTTTAATTTTTTAAGTTCCACGGGAAAGCAAGAAGCCGGAAAAGCGATACATAGGAAAGATGTGCGAGAATATAAACAATGAAACAGAATTTACAATTACGTCTTGCAATTTCAACAATAAAAGGATAGAACCTAGCTGTCAATCTATTATTCCGCTTAAATTAAGGAGGGTGAAGGTGTAGAAAAGGGAAAGCTCATATGAACAGTCGTAAATAAGAGAATGTTTACAAGGAATTTCTAAGGAGAATCTAAGATTTCTGTAAAATATTTTGAAAAAGGGGGCTCGAACCTACTGAATGGATGAGGAACAGAAGAAAATAGCGTGAAACCTACATAATGATATTGTGTTATTGGAAGGCATATATGGTACATCGAAAAATGCTAGAATGTCAAAATAATGCCATCAGTGATAGTAACTTGCTCACGATCTATGGGGTCCAAACAATATGATTAGTGATTTACGGAAAGAATCATAGCTAATATTTCATAACAAATGATTACGTCATAATTTTATAAGCATGTAAACTGGCTCCGACTATTACATTTAGAAAGTTTAACGGATGCTTTCATGGACATTATGGGAATATTTGAGTGCATATGTTGCGCCTAGACGATTAAGTCAGGACATTTAGGAAGCGGTATAGGACGTGTTATTGTACAGGTAACGCAACGTCTATCGTCTCTGATAATGAAATCAGCGATTAGAAATCAAATTTTGGTTTAATCTGTAGCTTTTAGTTTGCACTAATGATCTTTGGAAAGGGACGGGTGAATCCCTCGTGTTTTCGCGTCTTATGCTATGTTTCAAACAGAAGGACAGACGGGGACCTAAATGTTTGGATAGTAGCCAGTCGAGGAGAATTAAGACATTGAATTCAAAACCGTGGAGAAAACAAAGGGAGACTACTCCACTCTTTTCCCCGAGAATTCATTGAATATTAATAAGGACGTGACATAATCTACTGAATTTTTCTTACAATCAAATTTGCTCGAACTAAACCCCATTGAAAACTTATGATAGGTATTGAAACTACAGTATCTCTTTGCAAATAATCCACCGCCTCATTTGAATCACATCAATGACGCGCTGTTAATATCACAGCTGACACCAGACTCCATATAATGCATTTATACGACTAGCAGGGTCTATACTGATTCAGGTAAAAGCTCCTTTATGGAAAGGAAACAGCTAAATAATCTGAGGTTTTGCCACATCACAGTAATTCTTTTTTAATTCGATTCAATCATCACTTGCAAGTATCTGAATATCTATTAAAATGTCTTAAAAATGAACTTATAAATCATTGAAACAATATAATAAAAATACCATATGATAAAACGTTACCTTTCAACGAAAGACAAAAGATTTACATCCTTAAAGACATTTAAGAAGAATTAAAAATGAGAGCGTTCTAAAAACTAATTCACTTTCAATTTAAAAAATGTCCATGTTATATACTTATTTTAAATCCTTCTTCATATACAATAAGAAAAAGAAAAATAAATAATATTTTTAGGATTAGAAAACTCATCTAAAATGTTATCAAAGCCAAGAAGATGTTTCCACAACACCAGTGGATACAAAAAATATCTGCATTAGCAAAATCTATATATACAGGATGTCTCAAATATACATTTACAAACTTTTGGGGTGGGTTCCTCACACCAAATCAAGGACAAAAGTTCATATAAACATATGTCAACAAATCCTTCGTTTTTTAGTTATTAAGTTTAAAGTTTTTTGTAGACGCTGTTAAATATACAATCCAAAATACAATCTCAAAATAATTTTACAAAGTTTGGGAGCGGTTTCCTGACACCAAAACAAGTTAAAATTTTAATGCCTCTGAAATCATAATTTGATAAAGCCGTGCAGCCTCGCGTGCATTACCATTCTGGCGACTCTATATAAGAATCTAATCTGCTTGATCATGATATGAATATTCTGCTACTGTTAAAGGGAAGACTATATCACTACTACACACGTTACACGTTGAAGAAAGACTAGCAACAAATGTACACGAATGCAAAATCTAGTCTACATGGCAACACAACACCATCTACCGTAAATTTACTTTAAACTTAACTCAAAAACGAAGGATTTGCAGACATAGATATAGACTTTTATTTTTGTCTTGGTGTGCTGGATCCTCACCCAAAGTTTGTAAAAGTATTTTGATACACACTGTACACACGCACGCAAGCGCGCGCGCACACACACACGCATATATATATATATATATATATATATATATATATATATATATATATATACATATATATATATATATATATTATGTGTGTGTTTATGCGTTTATGTCTGTCCCCTAGCCACACAATTTATCCATCGTCGTTCTTAGTGATAGAAAGATTACTGAAACTACGTTTTAGGGATAATGTGCAACTCCCTCGTCTCATTCACTTGGATTGACTCTGGGTCTTGTTCCTTTCAAGTGGAATCTCATTTTTGAACAGTAAATTGTCGTAAGCGGCGAGACTTGGAGATTATGGTGGTTCACGGACCTGGGGAATGTTGTAATTGGTCAAAAACCTCTGTAGAAAATGATGAAAAGTGTGTAGTCTGGGGATACGACCACCGTCTGCGGATTTCACTTCACAGCACTACTAAAAAAATAACGGAAGTGACCGAGAAAGTTATACCTTATGTACATGTGGGACACAGTTCAAGGTCAATCTGTGGCATGTGAGTTCACTTTGCGTCCTTTAATTCCATTATCATGGCAACAGACCCGACATGTTTTGATCAGACATGATATATATATATATATATATATATATAGTACCTTATATATATATATATATATATATATATATACCTTATATATATATATATATATATAGTACCTTATATATATATATATATATAGTACCTGATATATATATATATATATATATATATATATATATATATATATATATATATATATATATTATTGTTTTCCTAATCGACTAAAGTATAACTCATAAATTATGCACAATAACAATACTTATTAGGAATAAAATAATTCTCAATAGTATAATTAAAGGAATGTTGTGACCAGACAACAGGTTCATTGACAGGGTGCAGTTTCTTGTAGTTAAAAGCTTATGGTTTAAAAATTGCCCTTCGGCAAGATCGTTACCTATGGGTGAAAAACAAAAGATTGTCTAACAGTAAACCATGTTTTCTTTTTCTTAGATATTAACTTACTGATATAAACGACTGAAGTAGAGATGAGGCGTAAGTTAGGAGGAGGTGGACATTTCAACGTCTCTCGTCCCTGTCTCTCTGCGATACCCGCTTTTTTTCCTTGTGTTTTCTTTTTCACCTGATGGTCAGTTTTATAGCCAGCACTCTTCTTTATCCTGTCATCTTCGTCTAAAATAATAATTAATCTTACTTCCTTCATTTTATCTCAGTATGAGTCTCTTCCTCTTGTACATTGAAGTTGATTCCAATTATCTGCAGCTATTGGTCGAATGTAAATTTTTCCGTATCGAATTGTTTCAAATTTATTAATACTTCAGCTTGACTCATATTGCTACAGACGGATAAAAGTTTCGTTCTCGCTGTAGATATTATTAATTTCAGCATACTATTATTTCTTTTTTTTTCTTTTTATTGCATCAGTAACCTTTATCTTTCAAGTTTTACCTTATAGAAATCACGTTACTTTTTCCATTTTTCATCACTCCTGAGTATGACGATAAACTAGACCCGGAAGCAAGGAATCTTATCGAAAAATTGGAGATGTTGAGTAGCGTGGAACCACGTCTTAATTGATGTAGTCAAAATTTAACCTGATGAATATTTATGAGCGATCCTAAACTAAAACATTTTCAAACCGAAATAAGATGTTTGCTCTCGTTTATAAATATTTGTTACAAAATAAAATCCTTGCATTCGCCTTGATAAAGTCCGACAAAGGACGAAACGCGTCTGCTAAGCTAAGTTTCACCGAAACAAAAAAAAAAAATAGGGGTCAAGTTCACGCCTAGAGTAGTTCAGTTCGAGTCTCCCTAAATAATTATATTTGGTGACTAAAAGGAAAAAAAAATTACCTTTACAGAAGGCATGAACGGGCCGCTAGATTTTCTATGATAGCATACCTGGTAATTGTGAAATGACTTCATGAAAAACGCTCATTTCACACAAATACATATGCTACCGTTATAAAAATTGCAAAATTCAATTAGTTTCTTAAATGAATCATCAATAATTAATGCGTTACTGTACATTTAGACCATAATTCAATTATATCATTGTTGTGCAAATATGTTTTTAATTTTATTTTTTTAATTGGATTACTAAGGTGCATCCAGTCTTTAGTCTTCAAAGAAGAGGGCGCTGTGAACTTTTTAGGAACGATATGTAAAAAAGCGTATTAAGAAATTAGACATTTTTTTTAATATTATGTATTATCGTAGATCTTCTTTGCCATTTTTTTTCTTTTAAATTCTTTGAATCTAAATGTGTCTTATCTTCCTCCGATTTGAATTTTCTTTAGATTTATTCAGTTCTTTTTTTATTTTCAAGAGACGTTTTGAATTCTAACACCAAACACAAGATATTTTTTATTTCTAAAAGTAGATAAGTTATTGCAAGAACTCAATTATTTATTAAGATTTGCTTAGATTTTAACCAACAAATCATTGGTCTTGTAATCAGTTTTTCTAACTTTCTACCCTATTCTCTAGAATGATGGGGCAATGGGTGATCGATGTCAACTTTTCATAGGAATTCGTGCAACACAAGCGATTCCATATTTTATATATGCATTACATTCTACTGCACTATAAAAATGTAATTGCGTTATATCTGTAAACAACATATACTTAATCTCTCCGTATTGTCTCGTACTACCACACACAGGAAGTGATTGGGATTAGCCTCCATCGTACCAAGGAGTTTAAAATCGTATATTCTTAAAGCATACAGAACGCTCTAGAATATATAAATTTTGTTATAATAGGAACTTATATTTCCCATTCAACTGTAATCAGGTATTTGTTGCCCCAAATCAATAGGTATACAGAACACTATTTATATTTTACGGACTATTGTCCTCATCTTTGTCGCCATATTTCTTACAACGTTTCTGAAGAAGGCCGGAGCGTACAACGGCCGAAACGTTGTAATACCTCATCTCAGAAATATAGACAGATACTGAAAGGCCGAAACGTTGTGATAAATATGGCAAAATGAGGACAATAGTCCCAATAATGTAAATAGTGTACATAATACCTCATCGCAGAAATATAGAAAGATACAGGTATACAGGAGTCTAATAATATGTAATTGGAATAAAATCGAGAACTGCAGAATGCACACGAGAATTATCTTCGGGTGTGTAATATTGCATGATCCGATACTATCCCTGAATATGATCTTTGGATACAATAATATCTATCTTCTTATATGGGGGAAGTGCATGTATCGTCTCTGGCTTCTGTAATTCTACGCTACGTCAAATACTACATCACATTTTGAATGAACGACTGATAATTTTCTTTAGATATATTTTACTCACCATTTTTCACGGGGTCACTAATAGTAACATTTATTTTATTGGAAGAAACATGTGAGGGATAGAGGACGAATATCAATAGGTTGCACACATACCCATCACAATGTTCTGTTTTGTTTCACTAAGGAATTTATTCTTGTAGCTGTCATGTCTTCGCACATTATTTTCGGTCTTACACCAAAACAATCCACCAAATACCCAGATTCCACGTTTGCTATGTGTAAGCACTCTCTTGAGGTTGTTAAATTTCTAAGCATTTTCGTTAGGATTTTTCATTATGAGTTTATACTACGCATTCTTTAATGTATATTCTAGCCTAGTGACTTATATTAAAATCTGTGTTTTCTACCCGGATTTATAAACTGCCCTAGACGATTTTATATCAGGAGTAGCAGCCTAGTCTAGCCAAGAATAGCCCTGAATATACTCTGGGCTGTTAAACTGGTTTAAAGGCAGACATATTTGATTTGCCTTATATTCTTCACATTGTAAGTGGTTGAGGTAGTTAGATAGCAGAGAACAATCTATGAGACAGATGCATTCTTTTAGTGAGTCGCAGAATGGAAATAATTGTCTTTTAATTCCTTTTGCCATAATTTGTCTCGCAAAAAAAAAAGAAGAAGCTTTGCAGACTCAGGCGAGTCCGGGTAAAAAAATTGAAAAAAAAAAATTACAAATAATACATACATAGCATGGAATGTGCAAGAACATCAATTAATAAATGTATTAACAAACACTTAAAAGGAAAGAAATGAACTTGATTGTTAGTTCCACAGCCTCTTCAGTCGATGTCACAAAAGTTCTTAATGCGACGTACTTTATGGGAGAAAGAAAAAATACGTGTTGTCACTCCGAAGTCAAACGAAAGAAGTTAGCGACCTCTTCAAAAAATCCTCCTGTTTGTAATTTTATTCAGGGGAGGTAAACCAACAACATTTATAGAATAATTTTCCCTTCCTTTTATCGCAGGGATTCTTACTCGTTTCATTTCTTTGTATTGTAGCCGTCATACGTGTTTGTAATATCACAAATTAAGTATTTACGCATTTTCACATATCTGAGATAATTGCACAAACGATATAGATTTTAGAATTCATGTTCATCCATACATCTTCATTGGGGCGTGTCCCTTCAGGACGGTGGTGATAATAGCTAGCCACCATTGTCTGTCCTGTATAACTCTTAGTAAAGTTTATCTTTTTGCTATCTTTCTAATCTCTGTTCTGTTATCTATTGACACAAGAATGATTGTTAGTTCTTCTGCCCTCCTTGCCATTAATATGTCCTGCGACTGTCAAATGTTCT
Organism: Acanthosepion pharaonis; assembly: GCA_903632075.3. NCBI lineage: Eukaryota > Metazoa > Mollusca > Cephalopoda > Sepiida > Sepiidae > Acanthosepion > Acanthosepion pharaonis. The sequence continues at coordinate 660,146 of CAHIKZ030003683.1, forward strand.
AAGTCCCGTTTCCTCATATTTCTGTCTTTAAAACTTGCCTCTTTCAGATGCTTAATATAAATGATATTTTGGTTTCCTTTTTCCCATAAATTCGAAGTTGTTCACAGATTCAGTCGAAGAAACTCTCAGTGTTCTTCTGTAGAAATATATGTCTGCTTCCTCAAGTCACTTCTACTTCTGAGAAGCATTCTTTGTTATATAGGAGTACAAATATTTGATAACTTTTCAGTACTCTTTATTTGTCTTTATGGAAATTTTCTTGTCTATTAACACTTACATTATGTTTTGGCATGCATATTCCGCTATTCCCTAGGATTTTGATGTCGCATTTTCCGCCCGTTAAAGGACTTCCTTGATAATATTTTTTTTGTACTTGCTTGAATTTGGTATCTTCCATTTGTAATTCAAATGTTTGAGCGGTTTCTTTTGCCGGCAACATTACATTTCATCTACTTATAATTGATATTTCGTTCTTTGTTTTCGTTTTCTTTTTCTATCTTCTGCAGGAGTTGCTGTAGTCTCCATTCTGCGTCTGTTACTAACATCGTGTCATTTACATCTTTAATCACGATACGAGCAGTTCCGTTTGGGGCACGACAGTTATCTGCTTAGTCGCCTTGGTTTTGAATTTCATTATTTATATGAATGTTAAAATGTTTCTCCTGTTAGTGATATAAAAAAACTTTTTCATTATTTGTTAGGCGAAATCGATAAAGCCTAATGTCTGATGTGTAACAAAAGTTGGAAAAGTATGATTTTTTTCGATGGAATTAAACAATTTACCATTTATATAAATAACGTAACTGTCTCCGCCCCTAATCGGAACAGTAATGATTATTCGTTCATTCTTACTCTTTTAGAAATATCTTCCCAGAATAAAGAATATTCTCTTCAGCTGACACAAGAATTACCCAACTTGTCTCTTCCGTTTGCTCATACGCCAGTTGCAATTCTTTTTCTTCAACAATGGACAGATTGCGTATAATAGCATTAAGCTTGTTTATCTTGTAGCCAGGTCGCTACGTCTGTCGCTTGAACAATTCAAAGGACATCGCTCTTCTCAAAGAACTGTTTTATCTATGGCATGTGCACATTGACTTTAGAGCAAAGAACTCACTTCTGGAAGACCAATTTCCGTCCCACCCGTCATTGCTATTTCTCTCTTATTCATACGCGCCTGTCTTCAAAACAATATTTCTTTTAAGATAGACATGACAGGTAGGTAGCAGGCGATCTTTTATGATGTTTGGCTGCTGAAAAATAGAGCATAAAAGAGTAGGAGAGAAAGGATAATGTTTTTCACAGTTTGTGTGTGTGTGTATGTGTGTTTGTGCGTGTGTGTGTGTCTGTGTGTGTGTGAATTGACACTGATATTCCATTATTGTAGTTTCATTAAATCAAATTACCTAGGAAGGATAACAGCAAAATATGAAAAAGCATTAATGATAAAAAAAGAACCTGTGTGTATGTGTGTGTGTGTGTTTGAGATAGAGATAGCGAGACAGAGAGATAGACAGACAGGCAGACAGTGAACAAGTGTGCTCGCACACGTGCGTGCCTGGGTGTGGGTGTGTATTTGTGTACCTTTTTTAAACTTATAATAAAAATATTTACATTTTTCAAGTAAATTTTATACACTATGTGATATTTTATGCAAATCAATGATTACGCACTAGTATTAACCAATTGATATTTTGCCATGGATTTTGCAGTAAATCACTAAATCATCCATAACTTTTGTATTATCCTCTCAAATTACACCAAAATCTCAGACAATAACAATTAATATAATTTTTATTGTCTGTGAAAATTATAGAATATAGAACAACTTTGATAAAAACTGACGAAAACAATGCTGTTTTTAACATTTTGGCCGCAACTGTATGTATTAAACAAAGCATTTACAAAGCACATAAGGATTTAACACTGTGTTTGTGTGAGCATATATGCATGTGTGTGTGAACATTAGTATTTTGGAGATGTTCATAAGAGTTCGTACGTACGTGAATGCGTATATGTTGGTATGTAATGTTCTTTAACCTCTGACCGCAAGGTCAAGACGAGAGTTCTTGAAGATCACATTTCGGCTGAGTAAAAAGAGTGCAGAAAAGAGCAAGAAAGGCAAACTCGTGTTTGTTTTTATAGATAGTAGTCACGTGACGGAATCACAGCGCTTTTGGCGGGAAACTTGACTTGGAATAATATTGTGCGTGGGTAGATTACGACGCCCGCTTTTGTGTTTATCTAACGAATGATTGTTTTTGAAGATTTGAATTTGTAAGAGTGTAAGTGTATGTGTGTGATGATGATGATGATGATGATCATCATCATCATCATCACCATTCCCTTTGACGTCGAATTCCATCAATATATTATTACTTTAGTTCAGTGACGACTTTCTAAAATACGAAAAACCTCAATCATTTTTCCACTTTGTCATTCAGTGACCTAACACTTATACGATAGATAATTTATGGTAACACGATAGACTCCTATTGGTATATAGGGACATAACTTTAATCGTCGGCACCCACTCGCAAAAAACATCAGGATTGTAAACATCTTTCCTAATTCCCTTTCTCGTATTACGTACCACCCTCTCTTACTGTTATGGTAGTAGTGGGAGGCACAAGAAAATATAATATAAAATCACGAATTCTTTTCCCAATGGACCTTTCCTGATTGATAAAACACCGCCAAGCTAAATGGAATCAACTAACGAGTAAACACGGTAGATGGCAAATAAAAGAACGCAAAGATATAGGGAGAACAAATAACGATTTTATTACTAAAATATACAAATGGGGATTAAATATGTTGGGGTATATTAAAAGATGAAAGACGGGGGCAAAACAAAACAACGAGACAAAAATAAATATTACGTTACGAAACAATGGGGGGGGGACTTTTCTTTTCAGAATAGTAAATATTGTATTGATAAACGACCTTGTGCCAAACTTGCATGAAATTACAAATGAAAAAAAAAGTAAAATGAGCAAAGATAAAACAGGTAACAGAAACAAAGTACTTGTCTGTTATTTGATAAAGTATTTTTTTCTTTTTCTCTTCCTTTTCTTTTAGTGTCTCTTATGAGTTTTCCGTTTCTTTTATATTTCTTTTTATCATTTCTCTTTTCTTTAATCTGTGCTGGATAGAAAGTTTATATGTGAAATGAATTTCTTTTTGGCTTAATTCTTTTCTTTTTCCTGTCGTCCATAAATTCTTTCTTTTCCTTGACTTTCAGGATAATGTATCTTTTTTTCTTCTTTGTATCTGCTTCTTTTAGCATGCCGGAGATTGATTTCTTTGAATCAACACTTTACTGAATTTTTCAGCTCAGAAACCTTAATAGATTTCTATCAATTCCGCAAACCCAAATTTATAGCAGATCATAGCAAGTTTAGCCGGACGTCCATTCAGTTTGAATTCTGAAGACGTATTTGCTGGCGGTCTTTATTTTCGCGCTCCAATTTTAGCACGTGACCCTGACTTACAAATTATTGCATGTGTGGACGAAAATGGGTCAATGGCCGTTTTCCTTTATCTGACGTATCACAGAGAGTTCAAGGTTGCTTTAATGTCTTGAAAGTATCCGTTCAAATCATCACGCTATCACGTAACCAAGAAGGAGTGTGTATTTTTCATAGGATACATAATCTTTGCTCAGATACATACAAGTTTCATTAAGAACTGTTAATTGTCAATTTCACCTTATTTCGTTTCCATTTTCACACGTTCTGAAAGTACTGGCTCCTCATTCAGAGTACTTCTAAAATAGAAACTTTAGTGTTGATTTTAGAACAAAATTAGGTGAGGGTTCATAACATTTCGCTCTTGTAGTGGTAACGGAGAATGCTGTGAAGGTACAAGCCTAATACTGCAGAGGCGTGAGCAGGAGTCACAGAGGAGTGAGAATTGTGGACGCGGCAGGGCTAGTCGGGTCCTTATGATAGCATCTCGCAGATCCTCTTCATGTTGCCGGTTGGACCCGAGAATCTCGGTTCGCCCTCAGATGGTCCTATGCCAGCAAGGTCAATTTGCAGCAACGCTTTCCCAGGTCTCAGGCTCGATGTTAACCTTAATAAGGGATGTTTTTCAATTGATCCTTGAAGCTTCGTTTTGGGCCTCAGTGTAACCTCTTTCTGCTCGCGACTTCTCCAATCAGAATGATACGTGGGATTCAGGTGGGACGGATTCTGGACACGTGATCCGCCCAGCGGAGACAATGCTATAGCTTTATCACACCAACTGTGGTTGCAATGGTTTCTATAGGAAGTTTGTTACACGAGGAGGTGTTGCTAGACCCAGAACTGACCGGCTTTGAATTCAGAAATGTCTTCATACTTGAGTGTTTACAATCCAAGTCAAGAGAGCCCTACTATTAACAAGTATTTTGGTGTAGGAAGGGATGAATTTAAAACTTTCTAAGGATATTTGTACGAAAGTGAAAACAAAAGCTTAGACTAGAATGTGATGTAGATTCCTCAACCTTGCCGATAAACGTTATGCTTCGCACGCCTCCTTAAACGAGAAATAGATCTTAGCATTAGCTTAGAAAACTTTACTTCTTTGATGGCCGGAGATTTTATTATGCAACTCGGAGGCTCTAAATCATTGAAAATAAATATAGGGACTAACACTGCTCTTGACATGCATTTTTATTAACAGCTGTATAATGACAGCGCTGAATCATAAGAAACATACAATCTCATGGTTGAAAGAAGCTATTGTAAATTTCTTGGAATACAAGTTAATAATTTATGAATGATTTGAAAAAGAAAACAGAACAATGAAAGAATAAGTGAACCTATTCCAGTAGCAAGGGAGAGAAACAGACTGACTTTAACAAATGTCAAGAAACAAGGAAAGCTAGGAGAGTAATTCGAAAGACAGTTTAACCAGCAAGTAAAGAAATGAAGAAATATGTGTTAAAAAAATCAACAGAAAGAAAAAGATTCATTAAATAATAACACTGACTAGAGGCATGAAGTCAAACAAACTGTTACAGTTCAGTGAATAATACAAAAAGAAACGTATTGAGTGATTAAAACTGATTTCTCAAGAATAACGTTTTTCGCGTTAGTTGAATGTATTCGATAATGCAATTGTAATGTAATGTTATCAAAAGTAAATTGTCATTTATAAATATTCATGTAAAGCTCATTGGGTCTGTTCTTCCTCTTCTGCTTCTTTATGTACCGTGTTCATGGAGATTATGTCTCTCCACCATTTCCTGTTTTTTTGTATTTCTTAATAAATTTTGTCTTTCTGTTATTTCTCCTAATTTTGTTCCGCCATCCATTTACTTCAGCTCATGAAATATGTTATGCGTTTTTTATTCTGTTCCTTTTGCCTTCAATCTGACCGAAGAACTTCAGATTTTTCATCCTTCTTTATGACGTGCTCCAGAAAATGCAACTGTTTCTTCCTGATATTAAGTATAAATTTCCTTTTCTCTATTTTTCATTTTTGTTTCCAAAATCTCCAAAATCTCGTCATTGCTCAAATGTTCGGTATATGGTATCCTCATCATCCTTCTGTAGAATCACATTTTTGTTGCATCAAGTCTCTTCTTTATCTTTGAAGAGATTTCTAGCATTCACGGCCATATAAGAAGACATACATCGCGTAACAGCATTGTACTCTTTTCTGTTTCTTAACACTCTACATAGTTTTTGCGATATATGTTTGGTGATTCCAACGTGTCTTCGGATTTCAATGTCACCTTTTCTGACAGATGTTAAAACAATTCTCTGATATTTAAATTTTTGTACTTGTTTGACTTTGGTGTCTCCGATTTGTAATTTGTATTGGGGTTTCATCCATTTGCTAACAAACAGGCATTCTGTTTTCCTACAGTTTATGTTTCATTATTTTTCACTTTCCTTTACTAACTTTTGTAGGAGCTTTTGTAGATTTCTTTTCGTGTCTGTTACCAACACTATATCATCTGCATATCTCCTATTCTTAAAATTGTGGCCTCCAATACTGAATCCTGGTAGGACATCTGATACTCTCAGAAGTAACCCGCCCTATATATTGAATAAGTCCGTAGAGAAGACATCTGTTTCTAAAACTTCTTTCGATGTTTGTGTATCTGCTGAATGCAGGTGATTTCTCTGCAAGTATATGTTCTTCAGTATTCTATTATTCTTCCCAAATGTTCAAGGTTGTTGAGCAGTTCTAACAGAACTTTATGGCGTACTTTATCAAAGGCCTTTTCGTAATCTATAAAACACATACACACCAAACTCTGTATTTGTACTGCTCTTTCTGATAATATTTTAAGCATAAATACTGCATTCCTTGTCGCAATGTCTTTCACTAACCCGCATTGTTCCAGTCCTATTTTTCGGATTTTGCTGCGCGTTCTATTCTTCAGAATTCGGATGACGAGTTTCGTTACATACCTCAGATAATTTTCAACATGTAAAACACACTTTCAACCAAGGCTATCTTTACAAAGCTATGGTATAATCTTTATTTTATTTCATCTGAATATTTATATAATTGACATTTGTGTGGATAGCGTTCCAATATAAGACATATTTATAACATATAAACTCCTCAAACATGAAAACACTTGAAGCAAAAAGAAATGTGGTTCTACAGAAGGATGGTGAGGCTACCATGAACAGAAGTTTTAGAGAAAATGCAAACAAAAAGTAAAAATATTCTTATCGTCAAGAAGAGGAAATTGGAATTTGTATGGTACATAATGAGTAAAGATTGCTTGGAACGTCTGATTCCCACAGAAAAACCTGAAACAAAGAGGTACAAAGGAAAAAATGCATCGCGTAATTAGTGATCTTGAGCAAATGGATAGTGGAAGACGGTTTAGGAGATAATAGAAAGACAAAATATATTAAGAGATACAAAAACAGAGAGAAGATATGCTCACCTGTGCTGAAAATTTATCTACCAAACTAACCTCATCGGATACATTTTATTAATGGAGAATCTCCTCAGGCATCGTCTAGCAAGCATCTCGCAAAAAAAAATGAGATCGAAATTTGTTTCTCTTTGAAAAATATTATTACATAATTACATGTTCGAAAATTAGAAAAATACAATATGAAATTTTAAAATTGTCTGGAAAAATTCTTGCTGCTACACATTTTTAATATATAAATTTAATCGTGTCTTGTATCCTAAGAGTATTGGCGAGAATTGTTTTGTCCTTTTTGAGAAAACAACCCGAAAACCGAAATAAAGACGTAACGGAGACCCTTCAAAACATTTTTCCAACTTCGGAGGCATGTCATTCATGAATTTATTTATAACCGTGTCAGGCAGAGACGGATCCATTTATAAGTTGATGCGATCTTCGCCATCGCACTTATTTAATCATTATTATTATCCGTGCTGATTGTCTAACTGGTGTAGAGTAGTTTCACAGTGGAGGCTTGTATTTCACTAAGTCGGTCCGAAATTAGGTTCGACGTACAAAACGTTAGGAACTTGAAATAATAGTTAATGACGCAGCAATCTAGTTGTGGTGGTTGATACTTCAATGTCCGACATCGACTGACTCACTCAACTCACTGAGGATATTCAGTCACCCCCCACCACAAGGGCGTCATGTGGCACAAGGCCGGTTTAACGGGGGATCACCGAGCCCGTGAGCTCGGCCAAAAATATGCCCATTGAACCCGTATAAAGGTGTTCAGGGTTCGGTTTACCTCCGCGAAAGAGAATCCGCCCTTCGGCGTAGCCTCGTTCGGGTTCCTCCCCGCCCGAAGGCAGAGAGTCCAACCGGTCAGCCGGTCGGCCGACTTCAGACTGAACTCGGACCAACTCACTGAGCCCCCTGGCGATGGCTACTACTACTTCTTATTATCTACGGGAGAGTCTATTAACAATAGAATAGGTATGTTCCGGTATAACACTAACAAAAAAAAATCCCTAGTCATTTCATTCTCGATTATTCATGTTATTTTATTATTAGATTTAGTCAAACTTTTTACTGTCCCATTCACGACTTCATATAGAGAGCATGATATTCTGTTCGAATAAAAATATCAAAAAAATACATTTAACTCTGTTAGTCAGATGACGTAAATAATCAAAGAGCAGATGACAGAAACTTCGAAAAATTGCTTCCTGCTTAATCGTCGACGATGTCATAATCAGAATCGTTTTATTTTGAAGGCCTAAGCAACCAAGGAGACATAGGACTTGCATATTAACACTTTGAAATATCCTAAACCGGCTGAACAGTGGACTAGATAGTCGCGACTGAAGATATTTCTAAATGATCTCCACCTGGAAAGTTAGGAGCTCCATTTATCAATACCTGTCCCATATCATATAAATCTGGCCGTGATGCATGTATCTGGTCTTTACCAGACTGCTTGATATGGTGAGTATATTAGGCTTCCTATATTGTCTAAACCAGCGTCAATTTGTTGTCTTAATGCACTTGCACTCAATAATAATAATAATAATAATAATAATAATGCATATTCTGTGATAAATATCAAGAAAGAATTGATCATCTTATATCAGGTTACAAAGATTTGTCACCCACTGAATATGAAACTAGGAATAACAAAGTGGGCCAATATCTGCACTGGAAAATCAACAACTTCTACGGAAGGAAACTGAAAAAAATTGGTATGAACACCACTGAGGCCCGGTTACAGAGTTAAGACCTGTAACAATTTTATGAAACTGCACAATACAAACAGATATATCAATCAAAGCTAACAGCACCGACATTGTTATTAGAGAGGCAAACAAATAAATTGTCTCCTTCTTGATATGGCAGTCTCTGCATACTGCAATGTATCTTTGAATATCTTCAAAAAGGACCTTGGAATTGAAATCTCAAAAATGTGGTGCATGGGAACATCAACAATCACTGTTGTAGTTGGAACCCTCGGATTGTTTGGAAAAGATTCCAGTAGACTAATTGAAGGAATTCCTGGAATCCCATGCCTTAAAGAAAAAAAAAATATTGTCACGAGTACAGGACACACTTTACGACGGGCTTTATCTATCTAAAATATGTTTGTGTTTTTTTTTTTTTTTTTTTTTTTTAATTGGTCATTGGAAAATGCCATGATGTCATTTCTAACCTTAGGTCTCTGAGCGGGACCTGGAAAGAAATGTGTACAGGAAATATAATAATAATAATAATAATAATAATAATAATAATAAAAGACCTTCAAAAAGCTATTAAAATGCAAGGACCTTGAATTCGAAATCTCAAAAAGGTGGCACATGGGATCATCAATAATCCCTTTTGTAGTTGGAGCCCTCGGATTGTTAAGAAAAAATCGCAGTAGACACATTGAAGGGATTCTTGGATGCCCATGCCTTAAGAGATACAAAAAAATGTTCTCACGTGTACACCTTAGAAGGGCTTGTGAGTTGCTACTGTTGCTGTTTTATAATTCGTCAGAAGAAAATGTCTTGAGGACATTACTGAACTTAGGTCTACGGGCGGGATCCGGAAAGTAATGAGCACACACCAGATATCATAGGAAATAATAATAATAATAATAATAATAATAATAATAATCCTTGGAAATCACTGCGGCTAAGAACTGAGAAATGAACATCACCACACGACCGAAACATCTAAGAGTAGGAAAGGATATTAAATAATAAACTCATCATTATTATTTAATATTCTTTTCTACTCTTAGATATTTCGATCGTGTGGTGATGTTCATATCTCAGTATTCTGGTAAAATAGACCATGAGAAAGTATGACGAGTTATAATAGACAACTGATAATGAAGAGTGTATCAACTCTGTTTTGATATAGTGCATTAATAATAAAAATGAATAAAACTAGTAATAACATAATATTTCCTTATTTATTCAGTGAGGCGGGATGAAGATTTTTGGTCCGTTGAACTTTTGAAAATCTGATCTAATATATTTTTTTGAAGGCTTACTTCTTCTTCTTCTTCTTCTTCTTCTTCTTCTTCTTCTTCTTCTTCTTCTTCTACTTCTCGTCCTCCTCCTCCTTGGATAAGTACATACCTCTGATAATTTTTTTAAGCTTGTAAAGTAATTACAATAAATTATGAAAAAAAAAAGCATCGCTAGTTATCATAATTTTTTAAACAAGGAATATAATTAAAAAAATTAAAAAGTTCATTTTTGTTTAAAATCTAATGACGAATTAACAATTTTGCAAGATCTTTCTGCACATCGTTAGTTAGTTTTGTTTCATCGGTGTTTTTCATATTATAGTTGTAATTTTCCTCGTTCACAAATATTTTTACACCATTGTTTGATTTTCGGAACTTAGCCATGGGTTCCAAATAAAAATATAAGAATGGTGAAGATGGGGATTCTTATCTTTGACAATAGTATCTGCGGCTAAGTGAATATAATGACCTCAACCATCATTTCACCTCGGCAACCAGACAATTCCGTGCCACTCTGGCGATAATCCAACTAGGTAATTACCAGGTTCAACGTTGCTTAACTTCTGTGATAGTACAGCAACTAATGCTTCAACAAGATGCGACCGTAAGTACCAGATACTTACCAAGGTCGGTTTTTGCTCTTAGGTAGATCGTTAATATACATTAAAATATGGCAGGGTCCAGGAGAAATTCAATGAGGAACGCCGATTAATCTTTTTGGGTTCCGATGAGTGGCCGTTATTTACGACCGTTATGACAAATATAGTTTAGGAGAGAAGGACATGAAACACATGATTGGCTGCGTAAGGGGTAGATTTGTGCAACTCAGTAAGATGCTGCAAAGCCTAAATATATGTCTGATAGCAGTTTAGTTTAGAAATTGCCTCGCCAGCTGAAGAATTTCTTGTGGATGTCACGCATAGCATCCAACTTGTTCAAAATGCCCAAACGATCATCTGTATGCAGTAGTTTTCTCATATCCATGATTCAAACTGATTTCAAATGGATGCCTCGTCTTGGTCATAAAGATACTCCCACAACAGATCTTATAGAATGGAAAAAATGAATCCGCCCAAAGAATTTATCGAGTAAGATGACCTCATGACGTAAAGACTTCCAACAGCTAAACAACCGGATCGGATAGTACATGTAAATAGAAAAAAAAATGATTTAATATGTTTGCCGTCCAGACTACTTAAATGAAAAGGTTAGTGAGGAAAGTTCCACCAGTTCATAAAAGAACCGTGCTAATTTTTCGATTTGAGAGTCCTATCTTCCTGGAATAAAAGCAAGAAAACATATTTAGACTTAAATTTTATAAATTTCAATCTACAGTAACGATTATTCTTCAAGCAATGAAAACTGAATTTCCGTTGTCTTGAAACAATTACTATATGTGTGACAGTATACAAAGCACTCTTATTTTGTCTATATCTCTGAAATGAGGTATTATGATTACTTGCATTATTTACATTATTCGGACTGTTATCCTTATCTTCACTGCCATATTCATAACGTTTCGGCCGTTGTACTCTCCGGCCTTCTTCAAGTGAATGTAATTTCGATTCGAACCCTTTCTTTCGGCCACCCCGTAATAAAGGGTCCCCAGCTGGACCATTTATTACGCCAGTTGGGGTGGACAAAATAAAAGACCCCCAAGGGCAGATGGCTCAGTGGATAAAGACGTTGGTTAGATCCGGTGACTAGACCCAAAGAATTGTCAATCCAGTACCAGGTCACAACAGTGGTGAACCAAAATATTGGAGAGTTGAGTTAAAGGGAAATAAGTGAGACATCCGGAAGAGGCATGGCACGCGAATCTAGAACAGTATACCTCGGTTGATGAAATAAAGTGTTTAGTTCTATATTCCAATCACCTGAAGGAGACCAGAGCGTACAACGGCCGAAACGTTGTGAATATGGCAATGAAGATGAGGATAACAACCCGAATAATGTAAATAATACAAGATCTCTTGGTCTGAACTTGAACTCGGTTCACTGTTTCTACTTTTTGTGCTAATAACTGTGACGCTTCCCGCACATGACTTACACACCTAAAGAAAGCAAATATTCTTCTGCGCATTCGTTTACAGTTACTGTCAATATCCCAGTTTTGGCTTCTACTCTCATGTTGCTTGATTATTCACCGAAATTCTAATTAATTAGTTCTGTTCACTCTCACAAACCCTTTGGCCCAGAATTAACACCTTAGTTGTACCTTGCAGTCGATACAATCCTTTCCGAGTAAGAATTAATTTCATTATTAAACGTGCTACCAACTTCGTAAACTTCGACACTTTATAATACATCCTAATCTCCCTCAGCTGATATGTACCGTGTCAGTATATTATACAATTATCTAAAATGGCTTGAGGAGACGGGTGAAGTCGAATTACAAAATTCTCATTTACTGGACTATTCTTAATGCTTTCTCGGAAAGGTCAATAGTGATTTTATTAACCGACACTTTAAAGTGTGTCCTTTCTGGACAGCAAGACACCTGGGGCAATGGTCAATCATGTTAAGCCGGTCAGCAATAAAAGTAGAGGTTGCATTTACCGACCACAAGGGGTTTCTTCCAATCGGACACAGAAAACGTTTCAATGTCTCTGGTTCGCTCGTTGAAAAGGCTAGAAATCGAATCTAAAAGGCCGAAATGCCAGACAAAGAGTTCTCTTATGAATAGTAAGACAAGTGTTGATCAGTCATTAGCTTCAGAGCAATGAAAAAAATTATAGAGAAAAGATATTACGTGGCGCGCTGGGATTTTTGGATGGCTTTTCATTTGATTGCTATATATTGAGAGTTTTATATTTTTATCCATTGCTTATATCCAGCCAGTGAAAATGGATATCGAGAATAAAAAATAACACTTGCAATATTGAGTTATGATCTCATCTGTTTCTACCTGAATATTTTAAAATCCTTTGCTGATTGTCTTATAAACCTTTTAAGCACATTTTAAAAACAGGATTCTTAGTAGCCACCCAACATTTGATAAAGAAAAATAGAATGTCGACAAATTGTATTTAAATATATTTCCTGATCTACAAAATTTTATTCGAAAATTGGGAAATAAAATAAAAAAGATAATCAATAATACTACTCTGAATGCCTAAATATGTCCTTGAGAGGGAGACTGATCATTTACGTTTTATGAAATGTTTCTTACCTGGCATCTCGGCTTCAGTCAATTTCTAATCCATCATCGCGTGGCTTCCCTGTTTCTTTTCTATAAATATTGTCACGGCAAGTGTTCTAATGAGATTTCTCCCTCGGTACTCGACCGCATGTGTTTAAGTGTAGTAGTTAATTGGTAAATAGATCTCAAGTTTTTACTGTTGAAATAGTTAAATGGAACTGTAAGTTCTCTTATAATCTTTTCTTTGATCATATTGCTTACCTATGGAACTATGTTTCTCTTTTCTTGTTTCTATTTCACTTACGATCTTAAAATTAAAAAAACAATTCTAATCGCTATAATCTGTCTTCCTCAATAACTGATTCATCATTAAAAAATGTATTCAAAAATCGAAGTAAAGATATCGCCATATATGTCTGTGTATCTATCTATACATCAACAAATATAACAATATAGACACTGCTGCATTAAGAAAGTAAATATTCTGATAATTATTTTGATATAATATCATTACTTTTTATTCCTATACCGATATGATATGCTTCTTGGTGTCTAAAACTACCAAGACCTCAGCCTAACAATAAACTGTTTCATTGCATGATTTGGCGCCAGATGGAAGTGTGCGGACAGGGGGTCAACTATTGAGAAAGCTGGTAAGAACACAAAGCTGAGAGACGGTTAGGCGCGATCGATAACATCAGACGCAATTGATGTTCAAACAGGAAGTGAATTTCCGAAAGATATTTAAATAAAATGTCGACTCAAAGATCAAATACAGAACTTTCTTTATTTCTTTTACGTTATGCAAATTAGAATTTATAGTTTGCGAAAAGATTATTATTACAATCATTACCAGGAGTGTGATCGTCATCAACATTATTCATCATTGTTATGAGCTATGTATTCATATAATGGATAGACGAGCGTGTGCAATGCTTATTACAGCAGAAAATGAACCAGCGAAACGCGTTCATGTTAAGAGTCTGTTGGGTTTAATTCTAATTCACTTCGTAAAGGCTTGAATCATTTCTTCTTCCCTCAACTACAAGTTAAATAACAGAAAGAAGTTGGTGGGTAAACCACTTTTAAAGAAATATGTCTCTGAATTCAACCAACAGATAAATATATTTTTCCTCCGGGATAACGTTGACATTCTTACATAATAATAAAACGTAAGCTAGAGAGAGGTATAAACATCTAATTACTGAAGATATATGCCCCCAAAATATCATATAACGGACAAACCATGGCCATTTTGTTTCCAACTGACAGCAAATCTCATTACGTCTTCCAGCATTTATTTCAAGAAAGCTTGTCATCCATGGAAAATACGTAGCCTTTATTATTTCAAGAACTCCAATTATTCCATTTTTTTGTAAATGTTTTAGATTATTGTTATTGTCTATTTCTTAGAGTCTGCCTTATTATTTAACCAATAGCCGGGGAGGAGCTGGAATGGATTTCTCAAGGATAATAGAGCGAAAATAAATGTAACAGTCTCATCTCGCCAATTAGACTTTAGGAATTATTACACTGCGTCAAATTGCAAATATTTCTGTTGTAAGGGTTAGCGCCACTGAAAGCAAAATTTGCGAGGCGAGTTCAAATTAAAATCTAATTCGCTACATTCACTTTCACGTAAATATCCTTTTGGAAAGGTGTGAAAACCGTCTCATATCTTCCAAAGTTATGTGTTAAATAGTCAGGAAGAATGGGCTGCCTCTTTGGGTGACCAGTAGTCTACGAAAAGGACAACACTGTATTAAATAACTGCAACTGAAGTAGATATTCAGAGAGCGGTATTAATGATGTACAATATGTCTGTGGCATGCGTCTGTCTCGAGAGACGATGAACACGCACCCAAAGGGGTTTGCCCCAGTTACTGATAACGTGACAGCAGTTGTTATGGATGTACATGCCCATGCAGTAGGGACAGTCTCGATTGCAACCAATGCATGTGAAAACGCTCTTCCCCGATGTCGCTGTATGGTTTTCTTTCCTATGAGCACTTTTAACTTCGGGGAAAAGTCCCGTTTCTTCTATTCTCACTCCATCTCGTCTCACCGATGTCCACTGCGCTCATGTCACTTTTGCAGACGGCCTTGAAGCGAAGATGGCGTCAGCCTCTTGCCGATGGCCAGTTCATCTTACAGAAGGACCTTCGAAATGCTCCCGTCAGTAGACTGAGCCGTGTTTTGTAAGAGAACAGCAGTTGCCCATGCAGTTTGTCTCCCCTAACATCGGACTTCCTCAGGGATTTCGGCTCTGGATTTGGCCTCAGTGTTTACTCCCGAAGCCTTGCTAATGATTGAGTATGACTACAACGCAACGGAGGTTTAAATTCAGAATCGTCCTCTTTTTACATGGGCTACCATCCAGAGTATGAAGATTTCCATCTACCTGAAGTATATATACACGCATAAGCACATAAATCTCTTTTTTAAAATTTTACACTGTATGTCGGAGTAAATAGGTCATACTAATATGTACCTCCTTAAACATTTTTATTATATAGTTTAAATGCTAACAATAGAAATTAATAATGAATTAAAAAAAACAATAGTATGGGATTCTTCTCAAATATATAAGTGTACGTTTTGTTAAAAATAAATAAATGATAAATGATAGAAGAAATATAATATTCAAAAACAAAACATAAACAACATAATATTACGACTTGGAACGCTTTTCATCCAAACCTGAAAATACGTTCGCGTCCATGGAAATATTAAAGTTACAATCAACATATCAGAAAAGGATATATGAATAAACTTATAGGCAAATTTTGTTAAAACTATTTGAGTGATAAATGATAGAGAAAGAAATCAACAATACTGAGGCAATATATATATATACACACACACACACATATATATATATATATATATATATATATATATATATATATATAATTTTCTCTTCAAGTTACAATTCAAGTTATATATATATATAATTTTCTCTTCAAGTAACAAACCAAAACATTAGTTTACACTGTAATCAATTGAAATATCTGGAGAAATATAAATTGACAATCTTATCCAGGTTAAATTTTTAACTTGGATATTGATTGATGTTTCAGAGGACAGGATAAAATTGAATGTCAGAAAAAAAAGGGCAAATATTGGAAGCTTTTTTTATAGAACTGAAAACTAGTGTTCAACGTAAATCATGTTCGCAATATTAAAAGTTAGTATACAATAGCAGCAGCAAAAAGAACAAATTAAAAATGCAAGTTGTGCCATTAACTACTGGATTCATAAGAGAAATCTCAAATGGCCTAAAAATGATGGCCTCTTCCGGATGCTACACTAAACTTAGAATTGAGTGAAGAATACAGACGTTAACACTAGAATTAATGTGCAGAATCAGAGACGAGATTAACGATGATATTTAATTAATAGGCAATAAAATTATTAGGTTATTCATTATATAGAGCCGTTTTAAATATTTAGATGTGCATGAATATGACATAATAATCGTTTGGTATCCATTGATCGGGGAGTTAATGCTGCTGTCTGTTTAAATTCATGAAATCTTTCACTTGAAATACTTTTTCAGGAAAAAAGGTTTTTCGTGTCCAGTAGCTGTTATCGGTCTTCACAGTATTGATGTGGGTTCCCTTGCTAACCTTTTATTTGAACATGTTAAACATCCATATATTGACTATGTCATAATTTTCCCTTCCAGTTACATCCATTTTAGCTGTTCCTGCCATTGAAAGTCTTCAAGTAATGTAGTTTCTTTCATCTGGTCTAGTTCTATGATAACGTAAAGTTAAATTATGTGAAGGGAAAAATACTATCACCGTAGGTTAAGATGAAGATTGAACATGAAGCAAAATATAAAACATTGATAGATAGAAAGAATATTTGCGGAGTATCAATGGCGCTCAAATCAATGGGTTGTCGAACAAAATGGTTAAAGAAAATGCAAAAGACATTCTTTCTCCTGTGTCGCCAAAATACAGTACATAGAGAAGAAAAGCGATATAAGATACATCTGAATCAATTATAAATATACGTATATATTTATAAATTATTTAAAACTAGCCATTAGTTAGGTGATAGGTTTTCCATTTTAGCTGGTTGTTGACTCATCTATTGCTGGTCTCAAGGGAGAATCAAAATTACTTTTCAAGACCAGCGAGAATGATTCTGAAAAATATAAAGCCAAAATGAACAGGGATCAAATTTTATTTGAAGAGGTCACACTTTGAATAACTCACGAAATAAAGTCAATTAAATAAATGAAAAACAGAAAAAAAATTAGGAAATAATAGAACATTTCAGACGATGATCTTAAAGATATTTGAATAATTTAAATATTGTTGCAAAATGTCCGTCAGCGACAAAGAAAAGAGAAAAGCTTTATGTAATATGAGCCGCACTATGTAGAAGTGAATCAAAGAAAAAAATCCCCACAGACGAAGAAGAGACGAAAAGCAATAGAGAATGGATTCACCTGATGGATACTGAGAATACTATGGACAGTATATGAGCAACGAGAAACGTCCCAAGATGGTGGAGAACAAAAAGTACAATTATTTTTTATTTGATTTTTCAATGAAATCTAATGTTTACTTGTAATTTAAATTATAACACGAGGCCAAGGGCAATTGAATTTAACCTTTAACAGACTTTGCAGCGACTGGTAGACACAGTAAATAATATTCGAATAAATGACGTGTGTTTATATTTTTTAAAAAATATGTGAATAGTTTTTCTTTCTATTAATTAGTCTTGAGTGTTAAAGAGTCATAAAGATTGAAATTCGTCCACTGACGAAATCGGCTGTTCAGGAACTTGACTAAAGACTATGATAAAAAACACATTTATGATGGCTGATTTGTGAGAATACAGACAGAATAAGCCAAACGTTTGAGGACAGTATATCATTTCTCTATTTTAAGGTGGTCGACCATGAAAAAAATGATTAATATTTCAGCTTATCTTTAGGACACGTTGTCAGTTGGTTAAACTATTGATCCTGATATATCAATATATCTTCTAATCATCATCACGCCAGTAGTGTTCAACAACTGACTCTCTTGACGAATCCGACACGTTGGTTATTGCAGCAAGTTTTCAGGAGAGATTTAATCTAAAAGATAAGGTCGATAGAAAAACAAGAACCAATTTGACATATGAAATGATATAAATCAAACAGATAAAAAATATGGTGTATGGCTGTGTATGTGTATTATTGACTGGAAGTAAAAGATTTTTCGTAGATAAGATGTATGGGAATAAGAATGTAAGGTGGACTTGCGTAAAAGCAAATAAGATAAACTAATGTTAAAAATAAAATAAATAGTACTAAAGTACTAACTATAATCTACGGCAGAATGCATGACTGTCAAGAAAAAGTAATAATCCAAGGCATGAGTTACAGATGCGGAAATGTAACTATGAGAATAGAAAAAGTTATCTTTCGAAAAAAAAAAAACTATATGAAAGGTAAGAGATATGGTTCAATAGACTATATGATGGACGGAACAGTTGAGTTAAGAAGTTTTAAGAAACATTTTTAAAAAAGGTCATTCATATTTAGAATCAAAATGAATCAGCTGAAAGTTATTTGTCAAATGACGAAAGAGACCTAACCATCAGTTGGAAGAGCACAGACTATACGGTTGTCGGTAAGAGGGAAACCCAAGATGAGGACTACGAACTGGAGATGTCAAAATCAAGCGAGTACAGAAGTTTAAATATCTGGGAAATGTTTTACCAGATAAGGGAAAATATGACAGCTCAATCAGCGGGCGGTATTTGAAATCCAAAAGAGGCTTTAAAAAGCTTATCAAAATAACAATTAGAAATTGCTCAATAACAGTATAAGACTTCCTGTATGGACGTGAACATTATTCTCAGATATGAAGAGGAAATGAGATAAAAAAAGTGCTGAGAATACTATGCACCGAGCATTTAAGCGAAGAAAATGGAAAGAACATTTATATTATTTCTTATATTCCACTTATACCTCAAATCAGAAGAAAGTAATTTGACAATTCTGGAATATATAATGTGGAATGTGTGTGTTAAGAATCACGCACTCACAGAACACTGGCAAGAAACAGTAGGAATAAACTATTGCTAAAAATTGATAAGAATTTGCGGAGCAACATACCCGCCTAAAACCTCAAGTTATGCGGCATATAAATGAAGAATAAGATGTTATCTGCCTATATTTCTGAGATGAGATATCATGTATACTATTTACATTGTTCGGACTATCATCCTCATCATTATCGCTATATTTATTACAACGTTTCGGACGTTGTACGCTCCGGCATTTTTCAGGTGGTTGGAATGTTGAACTGAGCCCTTTATTTCGCTCGCTGGGGTAGACTCTTCTAGTTCCACGTGTCATGTCAAATTAATGTCAGTTATCAGTTATTTCCTGTTAATTCCCCTCTCCAAGTTCTTCACCGCTTTAACAGGGTATTGAACTCACACTCTTCGGGTCCTTTCATAGGATTTAACTAACACCTTTATCCACTGAGCACTATTTACATTTTTCGGACTATAATCTTCATTTTTGTTGCCATATTTATCATAAAGTTTCGGCCGTTGTACACTCCGACCTTCTTCAGGTGGTTGGAATGTCGAACTGGACTCTTTATTTCGACATTCCAATCACATGAAGATGACCGGAACGTACAATGGCCGAAACGTTATGATAAATATGGCAACAAAGATGAAGATGATAGTCCGAGAAATACGATGTTAATTTAAATAAGTCGACCTAATTTATTAGATAGAAATTTGAAGTCGCACAGAAATATCTAAAGGTGCTTTATAAAAGCTAAGGAAGGATCGAAAAATGTTCTTAGCAAAAAAAAAAAAAAAAAGAAGAAGAAAAAAGGGATTCTTAACTTTTGTATAATATGCAATATACGATAGTGTTTAAAGTATTTATCAACACATGAGGACGAAACTTGAATCAGCTGACGTGATGTTATCTAATAATGCTGAGAGTTCTATGAAGCAGATCCCGTGGTAAACGAGAAAGCGTTAAGGAGAAATAAGCTAGACGTAAACTGCTTCAAACAACAGAATAAGTCAAGTGAAAATTGTCAAAAACATAGTAATAAAAAACTAACATTCAAATGACAAACTGAATGTAAACGAAGCAAGAACAAGGAGATAGAATTGAAGAAAGGTATTAATCCTTATTCATAGTCATATCACACCCATGCAAGGCAGTAGAGCGACTAATACGGTTATAGAGGGTGAATGATTAAGAAAAAAAAGGTCATTATTAAAGGGAGGAACAATAGTTGAGGAATTAAGAGAGCGGTAGATTAAAAGATATTCACAGTTTTACATCGTTTACGTCATATTCATAACTCGCTACATTTTGTTTTTATATATATATGTCTTTATTTTTATATTTATTATATATGTTTTTTTTTTTCATTTTGCAATTAATATTATTTCTTTGTCTTATCAATTCTAGTCAAGAGCTATTTCAAATGCACTTTTTCCTTTATTTCCGTTTCCTTTTTCAGTTGGCCTTTGCGCAACCTACTAAAGATAGCTTCATTTGCATATAACGTTATTGGTTTTGCTAAATACTGAATCAATGTTTTCTCATTTTCTCATCACATTAGTTATCAGTATTTTTTTTCCTTTTTCCGTTCTTTTGGTCTTTTGTCAAATTGTTTTTTGGCTTTTCTCATCATTATATCCTTAGTTATTTATTCTCTCCACTTGGGTTCTTCGACTCAGCCTAATGTTAACAAGCTTGTCTCTCTAGATCAATTGCGACTGGTTAGTAGGTGATCCTAATGCATTTTGATACGGCTAAGCTTTGATTAGTAAATCGTTTTTGGCCTTGTGCCACAACCAACTATTGTTTAGTAAATTACTATATTTTTTCTTCTTTGTAGTCATGTCAGCACAACTGTTTATGATGACGTATTCTCATTACTCGATTTTCTTTCTTTACATAAATCCGGTCGAGATAATTTTTTCAAGCAAAATTCATTGTCACATATTTCCGCATATCAAAAACTTTCAGTTTACATTTTAAGCAGTGACAGAATGTTTCACGCTATCTACGGAAATAAGATAAAAAAATAAATATATGTTTTGGTTCTTGTATTTTATTTTTAATCTTCCTTGCCATTTAAGATTTTTTTATATTGTTATCATTTCTATTTTATAGAAACAATTTATCATATGAATATATTTTCTGCTCATTTTCAATAACGTAATAATAGTAATAAAGGAGACAGCTGCCTGCTTCATATATGAATGCATAGGTAGAACTGATGCGATGATCAATTGACGCGACACACGTACTGCAGACATAGTAAAACTTATAATGCAACTTGACAGAGATTGTTATCAGATATTGCTGTATCCTCTAGTAATTACGCTATCAAGAATAAAAGTTTCCAAACAGGGTGCAAATGACTCTAGTAGGTAGGGGTTTACAGGCAGTGAATGTTAAAGTGAAAACTGAATATCGGTTGGATTGAGGAAACGAATAAGATGAATTGGATTCAAGAAGGTGTTGCATTTAAATTTTTGAAGATTGCCAGTCAGTTATGTACCTTGCGTGATACAAGCTTAGGCGATCATGTATCTTTTGATACATGATTGACAAGGCAGATTTTTCGCGCAGTAGCTTGCCATTTCTATTATACGTCATCCAAGGCTATAGACTCGGTCTAGCTGGCGGGGAGGGGAGAAAAAAAAGAAGAATTATACCTTTCTCAAGATTATTAGCACGTAAGTGAAAGTAATGGATTCGACTGAAATTTGAACTCGGCTCTCCAATTCCTCAATCCTAGCCACTATCAGTGCCTGAAGATTGCAGTTATCAGAGAAGATATTTATCTATTTCAACAGTACCAGGCCGGTGGGGGTGGCTAGATTCCAGTCTAGTAGCACGCTTAAATTCATGTAATGGAAGCACCAGGGAATAAAGTTTGCCAGAGTAGTTGCCATGAAAATATTTGCAGAAAAGACAGAGAGAGGCCACGCCACGTGGATGGGGATGTGATTGAAGTCGAGATGCCAAGTCAAAATCGATTTCATTACAGATTCTGGAAATCTGATCTACTTGACAACCTCAAGCGCAGATTCTTTTGAATCACTATTAAGACGTCGACATTAACAAAAATCCTAGAATCTAAGATTGATGGAACCCACACTCGGATTCTGAGAGCTATACTTAAAACTCTTTTTATACGGAAACAAAAGTAGATAGAAGATAGCAATTGAGCTGTAATTAAGTATTGAAGTTTGTACTTATCAGGGAATCAAGTAAATGGAAGTGAGTTCCACAGGCGGTAAGTGTGATAAAATAAACGGTTGGAGTGGAAGTGGTGGTTGCGTTTACCAATCTTAATAGTAAACATGTGGGATATAGATGACAATCTAGAAGAACTCTCAGTTTCATGTAGATGAAACACCAGGTAAAAAGCTCGTCTTGACATGAAAATATTTGTAGATAAGTCAGGCGGAAGAAAACGTACGTCAGTGATAAAGTCAAGGTGCCAAATCAGGATCGATTATATTACAGATCCTTCTTTATATTTTTTTAACAACCTCTAGATGAATAGTAGAAGCAACAAACCTACTGTTTTAGAAAGAATATGAAACAAAGACATGGATTTATACATTCGCAAAAACGTTAGTGTCCAGAACACTAGAAACGATAATGAATGAATCAGAATTTAGAACAAGATAAAAGACAGAGAAGACAAGAGAGTTACTGGAGTCTGCAAGAATTCTCAAGAATAGTGTTGGAGATTTACAGAAAATGGCTTTCACTCAGTCCCCAAAAGTTAAGAACCAGCCATCTAGGAAATGATATCTGAATTAATGAGCTCTAAATTATAGCATATTATTAATATTACTAAGAAATATCTCTGAAAATGTCACGGTTTTCTTTGAATTTTCAGATGAATCTGAATTCTTCAGTTCATGAATAAATAATCTCTTGTTGAGTTCTACTACCATAAAATATCCGTTGAATTTCCCATAGCGAATCGTTAAATATTTAAGCTTAACAACTTCAACAAATGATTGCAATAACAATCATAAATTTATTTAAAGAACTAAGGCGGTACAAATGAAAATATTTGAAAATGTAATTTTTTTTCTATTTCACAGACGTTAAACCCATGAGAGTTGTAGCGTCCCCACGTTTTTCATTCTTTCTTTCTTAATTGCCTTCTTCACTTTTCTCACTTAAACCAAATTGTCGCTGATATGCCTTTTCTGACTTTTCACGCAAAAGTCCATTATTTATAAGGTATTAAAATACTGGCAGGACGTAACGTATGTACGTACCAAGTAAGAAAGAGAAGGAAGGGCAAGCAGAATTATAAGGAGAATTATTTATGCAAATTTAGGAGGTTTCTTTTAGATGGAGACGCTTTTGCGGATTATATGTGCATGTCGACACAAAGTAAACGCTTCTAGTTCTGAGATTCTGATGTGTTCAGGAATCACATCTTTTTCGGTATAATTTTTTTTATTCTACCCTATTACAACAGGGATAAACATAGATTTAAGTTTCTACATTTTTATTACTTCGAATTTCAGCTTCTTATAATTTGAAAGTTTCTGAAATTCTTTTGCAGGACCATTGGAATCTTGCAGGCAAGTTATCGCAATTAGTTGACATCTTTCTTTTTTGAAATATTTTATGACTATGTTTGGTCTATTTGCATCAATTCTTCTGTCTATGGAGATTAACAAATTCTACAACATAGTCATTCCATCAATCTCATTTCTTCTTCTTCTTCTTCTTCTTCTTCTTCTTCTTCTTCTTCTTCTTATTATTATTATTATTATTATTATTTTTATTTTCTTTGATTTCTAGCGTTTACACATATCTTTCCGGGTCCCGCCCAGGGACCTAAGTTTAGAAATGGCGTCATGACACTTTCCACTGACAAAAAAAAAAAAAAAAAAAATTACATAGATAAAGCCATTCGTAAAGTGTGGGCTGATCAGAACAATCTTTTGTATCTCCTTGAGGCATGGGCTTCCAGGAATCCCTTCAATTAGTCTACTGCAATCTTTTCCAACCAGTCCTAGGGCTCCAACTACAACAGGGATTGTTGATGTTCCCATATGCCACATTTTCGAGATTTCTATTTCACGGTCCTTGTACTTTGACAACTTTTTGAATATCTTCAAAATAATAACAATATCTGGGCTTTGATTGTTCTGTCAGTGTGTATTGTGTAGTCCCATAGAATGTAAGAGGTCCTATATCTGTAACCGGGTCTGGGTGGTGTTCATACCATTTTCTTTCAGTTTCCTTCCCGGAGAAGTTGCAAATATTCTAGTGCAGATATTGACTCACTCTGTCATGTCGGGTTTTATATTCAGTGGGTGCCAATATCATGCAAGCTGATACAAGATGATAAATCGTTTCTGGATATTTATCACAGAATCTGCATTTTGGGCTGACACAATATTTTAGTACATGTGCTTGCCAATTCCTAGTTAGCAAGCATTGGTCCTGTGCAGCAAGGATAAACATTCAGTTTCATCTTTTAACCCTGCACTACGTAGCCACTGATGGGTACGGGTTTTGTCTACGTCAGCTTGTTTGGTACAGGCAGAGTATTGGCCAGGAAGCGGTTTATCTTGCCATCGCTTCTGTTTGGGTCGGTTGCATTCTTCTTTGCTGTCTTTTTTAAGTATTTTGCAGTTTCAGCCGGTGTAGTGTTCTGTAGTTGCATCTCTACGCCCATTTGGAACACCATTTCCTTTATTACGGAGTAAAGACGCTTATTACTTTCATGTTCCTTGACGCATACCATCATCCAGTCTTATGTAGTTTCCAAGTATCTTTAGAGGCCAATTGTTGTAGCTTTGTAGGACAGTTCTAGTTGAAGTAATCATCTGCCTCCTTCGGATCTGGGTACATACAGATGATCAACATCACCTTTGGGATGATGCATGCAGTAGCAAGTGAGAAGCTTTCTCGTTTTATCGTGCATTCGCTTAATTTCAGCTATGGTCCAGTTAAGAACGTTAAAGCTGTATTGAACCACAGGGACAGCCAATGTGTTTATGGCTGATATTCTGTTTTTTGAGTTTAGCTCAGTATTTAGTACCAGACGTACACGCTTGTAGCACTCTTTTCTTATTTTTCCTTCATTTGGGGGTGTTTTATGTCATCTCCTTCGCTAATTCCTAGGTACTTATAAGCTTCATTATGCTCTAGTTCCCTAATCGTTGTGACAAAATCTAACTCTATTATGGGTGTTTCTGTAATTCTACCTTTCTTGAATGTTACTTTTGCACATTTATCTAATCCGAATAACATACCTATGTCGTCACTGAAGTCTTTTACAAATTGAGGAGGCCTTTCAACTCATTGTCGTCTTTGGCAAAGAGTTTGAGATCATCCATGTAGAGTAGGTGATTGAATATTTTCTTATTTATTTTGTAACCATAGCTACTGTTATTTCAGTTCATGTGTAAGAGGGATTAAGGATAAACAAAACAGAAGGGGTGACAGAGAGTCTCCTTGAAAAATTCCACGTCGGATATTCAGACGGTTGGATATGGCAGTGCCCCCGGTGTGACTAAGGTATAGTTTGGTGTTCCACATTCCCATGCTGTGCTTAAGGAAATTTAATACTACAGGGGAGACTTAAGGATCCAAGAATGTGGCACACTATCAAAGGCTTTACGATAATCAATCCACGCTGCGCTAAGATTTCTACGATTATTATTATTTATTATTATTATTATTATTATTATTATAATTTCAATTACTTCCATGTTCATCCCAGATGTGTTTTGGTCTATACCGTAGATCATGCGATGGTAAGGATGTTCAAATCTCCAGGACTTTATTCAATATGCTTACAAGTCCAGCAATTTCATGATTCCTGCAATCTTATACTTTCTTGTATTCTTCGTTCCTCTTATTTTGATTAGTTCTGGGTATGTCAATAAACTACATCTGGCAGCAAGGTCTCAGAACGTGAAACTGGGGGCGTTGATGAACTTGTGACTACATCTTAATTGCAGTAGTTCCCAAGTTCAGTCTGATCCGGGTGATAATACCTGCTAGGGTTTTTGGTATGAGCAAATAATGAACGCCCAAAATAAAAGAAAACATTTTCAAAGTATACAGATACATTTGTATTGTAAATATACAAGCAATAGATTTTTATATACAAAATAACAGCAATATATATCTATAGTAAAAATAACCAACAATACGTATTTATAGAGAAATTCCCAACCGTCAAAATTTAAAGCAAAATTAAAAATGATCAATTTCATAGTAGAATAACCAGCAATACATTTTATCTCTAGTTGAAGTCATACAATTGCGTTCAAGATATATTTAATTCAAGCCATAAGATTGTGCTCAAAATATTTGAATTTTGGCATTAAATAACGCATATGTGCTGATATGCCGTAAAAAAATATACCAACAATCTAATTTAGATTCTAGTGCTCTTTTCGTCTTTCTATTAATAACCCATTTTGGCATGAGCAGTAACCGTTTGTCTACCCCGGAGATTATGTGACAGAAAATCTTCGCAATATGGCAGAACCTTTTCTTAGAGATTGTAGTTCTGTCTATATTTCTGAGATGGGGTATAATGTACATTATTTACATTATTCGGACTATTGTCCTCATCTTTGTCGCCATATTTATCACAACGTTTCGGCCGTTGTACTCACATCCATCAAACATGACACGTGGAACTAGAACAGTCTACCCCAGTGAGTGAAATAAAGGGTTCAGTTCGACATTCCAACAAACTGAAGAAGGCCGGGGCGTTCAACGGCCGAAACGTTGTGATAATTATGTCGACAAAGATGCCGATGATAGTCCGAATAATGTAAATAATGAGATTATAGCTGTTTTCATCAATTATGGTGTTTGGTTGGTCCAGACACTGCCCCTGTTTTTACGTCCCCACAACCTTACGGAAGTTCCTAGTGCTCCGATAACAACGATGGTACAAAAGTATACTTCATGATAAAGAAATCCTTATTAGTATTACATTGTTATTATTGAACGACAGCATTAACATTTTGCATTAAAATTCTTTGTTATATAAATATGTAATAGTATATGTTAAATCTCTGGTGACTTTGTACTAATCTTTTTTTCTGCGCTGTTATTTTCAAATATGAAAATATATTTTTTCATAAAATCTTATCAAAACCTGAAATAAATATCACAGACAACAAAATAAAATGCATCGTTTAGAATACTCGAATTATTAGTCGAAGAAACCAAAGTCTCTAATTACCACTTAATTTACAGTATAAGGTGTATAGACAAGTTCCTTTTCTGTCCTTGCTGGAATTTCAACTCCGTTCAGTAAAAGTGAAAATAATTTGATCGCCATATTTATTTTATTAGTTCCAAAGCAGATTCTTTGTTTAGGAAATTCAGACAACAAATCTCAAGAGGTAGATTTTAATGTTACTGTGTCCGTTTCTTCCTGTCTAAAATTAAAAGAACAACAGATAATGTCTTAATAAATATCAGAGATCTAATCTAAAACAAATTAAATGAAAACATTCTTACTCTGGTACACATAAAAGTTGCAATGTATGTATGGGTTTGAAAAGCTCATATTTAAAGTCGAAATCTATTATGTACGATTTTCTCTGATTAAAAATAAAAAAAATCAAAGCAGAAAGCTGAGGTGAATTACTAACCATTATTATTACTATTATTATTATTATGATTTTATTTCCTTTCTTTTCAGGTGTATACTAATTTCTTACTGGTTCATGACCAGAGTGATGAGACCAAAAATGGCGTCATGACATTTTTCACTGTGCAGTTTTGAAAAACAACCACGCATTTTTCGGAGATAAATCCTTTCTTAAGGTGTGGACTGTATTTTGGAGTAAATTTTTTTTGTATATCTTTAAGGCGGTTTCAATGTCCTTGTATTTTGATAGATTCAAAGATACATTGCAGTCTGCATGAACTGCCATGACAATAAGGAGGCACATTTTCACGATGTCAGGGCGATTATCTTTGAGGGTTCCGTCTCTGTTTATTGTATTTTCCAATAAATTTTTTACATGTGTTGGGTTATGTTCATAACAATTTCTTGGGGTTTCATTTCCGTAAGTGTTGCAGATTTGCCATTTGGCTCATTCTATCGTGCCATGTTTTATATCCTATGGGTGCCAATACCTGTGCAGGAAGAATAAAGAATGGTTCTGTGCAGCAAGAAAAATAACCTTCGGTTTCAGCATTTAATCCTGCACTACGTAGCCACTAATCGTACGGTGTTTGTCTACATCAGCTTGTTTGATCAGACCTTGCGTAAGACGGTGCTGTACTCGTGAGAACAAATTTTTTGTATTACTTTAAGGCACGGGCTACCAGGAAATATTTCATTGAGTCTATTGAAATATTTTCCAATCAATCTGAGGGCTTCAACTACAACAGGGATTGTTGATGTTCTCAAGTGGCACATTTTTCTGATTTCGATTTCACTGTCCTTGTATTTTGATAGCTTTTTGAATTTCTTCAAAGATACATTGCACTCTGCAGGGACTAACATATCAATAAGGAGGCAATTGTTTTTCTTCTTTTGCTTGCGACCTCTAATTACAGTGTCTGGGGATAAGCTTTGATTGTTCTGTGAGTGTGTAATTTGTTGACCCATAAAATTGTTAAAGGTCCTACCTCTGTAACCGGGTCTGGGTGGTGTTCATACTACCTACTTTCAGTTTCATTTCTGTAGAAGCTGCAGAATTTTCGCATCAGATATTGGCTCACTCTGTCATGCCGTGTTTAATATTCAGTGGGTGACAATACCATACAACCTGATCAATTGTTTCTGCATATTTATCACAGAATCTGCATTTTCGGCTTACACAATTTTTAGTATGTGTGCTTGATATTTTCTATTAGGTTGGTGCAAAAATAATGACGTAATAATGTCGTTCTTTGACGTTAAAAAATACGTCAAAAAACGACATTATTGCGTCATTATTTTGGCACCAACCTAATAGTTAACGAGCATTGGCCATGTGCAGCAAACATAAAACCTTCGCTTTCAGATCTTAACCCTGCGCTACGTTGCTACTGATGTTACGGGGTTTGTCTACATCAGCTTTTTTGGTACGGACAGAGTATTAGCCGAGAAGCGCTTTATCTTGTCATCGTTTCTATATCTGCTCAGTTGCTTTTGCTTTCTTTTATTTCGACCCCTATTTGAACCTCCATTTTGAACTTGTTGGTTTGATTTATTACGGAATAAGCTCGCTTACTAATTCCATGTTCCTTGACACATATCATCATCCAGTCTTCTGTAGTTTCTAGGTATCTTTGAAGGTCAATAGTTGTAGTTTCGTAAGACAACTCTAGTTGAACTAATCTTCTGCCTCCTTCGAATCTGAGTGTATACAGAAGATCAACATCAGCTTAATGATGATGCATACCGTAGCAAGTGAGAAGGTTTCTCTTTTTGGCGTTCATTCTCTTAATGTCAGCTATGGTCCAGTTAATGATGTTGAAACTGTATTATTATTATTATTATTATTATTATTATTTCCTTTGATTTTTGTTGTATACACTTTCCTTCCGGACCCAAACCAGTGAGCAGAAATGACTCCACGACATTTTCCACTGATATTTTTGTAAATAAGTAAGATAAATAAAAAAAAATTACACTTATTTTACATTGATAAAGCTCTTCGTAATGTGTGAGCGGTACTTGTGGGTACAATGTTTTGTATTTCTTTAAGTCATGGGCTACAAGGAATCTCTACAGCTTATGATGTCCTCATTTGTCAATTTTTTTAGATTTTCACATAATAGCCTTGTATTTTGATATGTTATTTTAAGATCTCCAAAAATACATTTCTATCTTGTCAATAATAAACGTTCTGTTTTTGTGGCAATTTTTATTATTATTATTATTATTATTATTATTATTATTATTATTATTATTATTTTCTTTTGATCTCTGTAGGTATACACAATTTCTCTTTCAAACCAGAGACCTCCGGTCATTAATGGCAAAATAACATTTTCCTCTGCACACCTAAGATCACACACATTTTACATAGATAAACCCTTCGTAAGATTGTGAGTTGCATTTCTTTAAGGCTTAGGTTATCAGTTGTCCTTAAGCGAGACTATCAGAACCGTTTCCTGTCAAACCGAGGGATCCAACTACAACTGTAATTGCAGATGTCCTCATGTGTTTCATTTTTGATGTTTTGATTTCAAGGTCCTTGTATTTGTATAGGTTTTTGAAGATCTTCAAAGATACATTGCAGTCTACACGGACAGCCATGTCAATAAGGAGGCCCATATATTCTTCGCAGTCTCTAATCACGAGGCTCCGGTGATTAGCTTCGATTGTTCTGACTGTTTATATTGAAAAGTCTCATAAAATTGTTGCAGGTCATATGTCTGTCAACAAGTCTGGTTGGGTTTATTGCCGTTTTCTTTCCGTAAAAGTTGCATAGTTTACAATGCAGATGTTGTTATTATTATTATTATTATTATTATTATTATTATTATTATTTTGCAAATTAAAATGATTCTTCTCATATGAAAGATTCCCGAAAGGGGTTAACAGGAATAGAATGTTCACGTTACTATTGAATAGTATTGGTTATTATTTCTATTTTGAATATATATATATATATATATATATATATATATATATATATATATATATATATATATATATATATATATTACTTTTCTGGTTTAGAAGAATAGATTTTTACTTTGAATTGTCTACGAAAATCAATTAATGGATAGCAATACTTTCTGACTGAGTTTCGGTTACTTTTTGTTTCTTATCAAATTTTGCCGTTCAATCGAATTGGAAAATGCCATTATTCTAACCGTATTTAAATTCTGATAAAATCTTATTTTGTTGTTTTATTCCTAATCTCATTAAACATATATGAGCGCTAATTATTTCCGGAGAACGTAATCTCATTTACCTGATATTCTCAACATAACACTTCGACTTCGACATTTTTTTCAGAATTCCTTAAGTGTACAATATGCGAGCATAAATAATTTCCTGTTGCCATCGTTATCACTAAAGGCTTTTGACATCACGTGTCTAATTTTATTTTTTTTATTTTTTTCTTTAAGTGTAATTTTATACAAAATGTTTTACATATATTTCAGAAAAAATCCGAAATATCTTTTTTCCTTGCACAAAACAAAGCTGCTTTTCCCTGTGACGCAAATCATTGTACGGGTAAATTTTTAGGCGCTACTATTTTGTTTTGTTTTACGGGATATCAACCTCTATGAGTTATTTAATGCCGACAAGAATTATCATTGCTGGTAATATTTTTTTTTTCAAAAGATGCAGTGATGGTAATATTTTTTTCTTAAAAATCTATTTTTGGGAATATTTTTCTACAAATTTTCTACTATTGCTGGTATTTTTTTTTTCAAAAAATGTATAGCTGTTTGTATTGCTGATAAAATGTTTTTTTTTAAGTATTGCTGGTAATAATTTTTTTCTTCATAATTTATTGCTGGTAATAATTGTTTTACGAATTGTTTCTAGTATTAGAAGCTATTTTTATACTTTCATGGTATTTTAACCCTCAGTTTGGGTATTAACTATTTCCCATAGCTGGGACACTAACAGATGCTGCCACCCGGGTCAGGTTGGACCTGGGGACAGCAGAAAGTGTGAGGTGGTTCCACGCTCCTCAACATTTGATTAGGCCTCGCTGTCAGATGTAGATTATAGTCTTATCCAGAACGCGGATGCAGTTTATCGTCATTATTATATATGTATATATTTTTTATATAAAATTTTATGATACATAGACACACACACACACACACACACACACACACACACACACACACACACATATATATATATATATATATATATATATATATTTATATGAAGAAAAATATACTGAAAAAACAAAGCAAAATCCAAATATGCGATTATGCTGTTTTTAATAATCATATTAGGATTTTTGTTTGTTTTTTCAATATATTTTTTCTTCTATATATCCATATATTTCCTTATATTTTATATATATATATATATATATATATATATATATATATATATATATATATATATATAGAGAGAGAGAGAGAGAGATAGATAGATAGATAGATAATATTACTGGTCAATATATATCTCACTTATTTAAACAGTTATTTAACTTCTCTCTGTTAAATTTTAATCTACACCTTCACCTTTAAGCCTTCATGTTCCTCTTTCTTGTTACACCTCTCTCTAGAGGTATCATACATTGCCCTCTCACACTTGTTTCCCACTCTAACACATAAACTCTTATTAAAATTTTCTTTTTTATTCCCAGACTTATATTTTCTGATTTCTTTTTGAATCTGTAGTTCCGTTGATTTGGATCGTGATTACGATTCAATCTAATAAATTATATATATATATATATATATATATATATATATATATATATATTATATATGAAATATAGTTTTTTTAAGGCGTGCTATGATTGGGATAAAATTGCTCTCAATATCAGAGATAGAGCGTATGTAAATACAATTATAAAGTTAACACTGAAGTCAACACTCAGAAACGACAGGCTGTTTCATGCTAGGCACAATTGTCAGGCGGCCTGACGATTGCGTCAAGCATGAAACAGCCTGTCACCTCTGAGTGTTGACTTCAATGTTCAATATATATATATATATATATATATATATATATATATATATATATATATATATATATATGAGTTTGTGTGTATGTGAGAGTGAAACTTCTCCTGTTGCACTATATACAGCAGCATAGCTGAACAGAAGACGGTCATGGATGGAGTTGTCAAAGGTTAATTCTCAAATTTAAAATATTTCTTTGATTGTTTTATTTTTTTCTATTCAGGACAATTTATTTCTTCTGTCATTACTCAATTACCCGTTGATTTTATTCACCATAGTACGTACATGTAATTTCTGTCAGAAGGAATTTCAGATCTCCTGACCGTTCGGTTACTCTTAGGCACCAGTGTATATTTCTGCACTTCGTGACATTTAACACAAGTTACTTTCAACTAGACAGGCCCTGTAGGTTCACAGGCAGCGTTTCTTCATTGTCCTTAAACTTAATGTGCGTTTCGTCTTAATTAAGAGACCCCCGTGTGTTTTCATCTCTATTCACAGACTCGTGATTGGAGGTTTTCAACAGAGAAATTCGTATATTTGTATTCAATATCGCTCTCTGTTACTTGCAGAAAACCATGAAACTTTTCTAATAATTACGTAAAGTACGAGGAGACAGGGCCCAAAATAATCAATACATTTATACTACTACTACTACTACTAATAATAATAATAATAATAATAATAATAGCTGTAAATATGGAAAATCCACGGATTTTACAAATTTGTAAATTAAATTCTGAACGTCAGGCATGCTTCTTTGCAATTTGGTTCTTCTTGAACACCATTTGGAAAAGAAGAGTCTGAAAAATAGATTTACTTATCCAAAAATATTATTGTTCTAAATATACATTTTTGATATATACTCAATGAAAACGTATTCATTTTATAATATAGCGCTAAATGTTCTAATACCTTCAGCGGGAATTTAAAATAAAATTTCATCTAGTCGTGAACATAAAAATTATAAATTGTTTTTGCAATAATATAGTTTAATCAAATTCGGGGAAAACTACAACAGTTCATCTTCATTCGTATCCTTTTGTTCAAAGCTGCATGTCACACCTGCAAAGAGGAACATATTTGTTTGTGGATTCCGGGGATGGAATCCTGCACAAATAAATAAACAACGCCAACAATTGAAATAGAAAAATATGTGTATTAAACGTAAGAATACAAACTTGAAATGAAGATTAGTAGTCCAGGAATGCGGGTTAGTAGAAAAGTATATGTACAAGTCTCTGTAATGGAAGCCGTAATTATCACTCTTTCCGGACTCTCGTGCAAGTCGGGGTGAACACCCTGTCTTGACGTTTTACTAACGCTATCTCTCTGTAGTATAAGTATAATTTGGACGAGTCCATCTTGTGTACAAGGGGCGAGCCCCACAATAATATTGTTTCAAATTGCAAGGGCCAACTTATCATTATGCTGCCAATATTTATCCTGAAACAGAAGAAAATCTATATGGCACTAACGAGTAAATTAAATTCGAATGAATTTAAACATAAATCCACTAGATTTTTAAGGGAATCAAATATAAATTTAATTAAATAATAAATAAATTCGCATATGTTTGCCTGTGGTAGGGACACAAAAAACGTGGACACTGATCTCCCGTACAGTTGTTTCTGCGTGTCACTTATCCACCTGCGTCTTGCCGAGTAGCGTCCTCATGGTGAAGGGTTGGTAATTTCTATCGAATATCAGAGAGGATAGACAATATCCTCACTAAATTTTCTCGGCCAACTTCAATGTTCGCCACAAAGATTGGTTACTCCAATCTAACAAAACCACTCATGAAGGCAAATATACCAGAGACTTCTCCATCGTATATGAATTAACCCAGATCATTGTAGAATCCACATTTAGTCTCGTCAGTATCATCAGTAAGCTTTTTGATGTCTTAATCAACAAGAATGTCGTCGGACACCTAAATAGAAACAACCTCTTGTGCGACGAACAGTATTGGTTTCGATCAGCCCAATCCACTGCTGAAGTCCTAACTACAATTACACAGAATTAGTGAGGCCCTTGATAACACACCTACCACCCTACCGCAAGGAACATAGCATCAGATATCTTGAAGGCCTCAGACAAGGTGTGGCACAAAGGTTTGTTCACAAACTCTCCAACTATGGAATTACTAGAAGGGTTTTCTTTATTCTAAAATCCGCCCTGAAGGTAGTTATTAACGGCCAGTCTTCCGAATCAAGGTCATTTCTCGGACCAGTCCTCTTTCTGATTAATATAAAGGATCTTCATAAGAATATACTCCGATCATTTGTAAACGTCTCTGTCGATTATAGGTGTTTATAAGAGAGCATCCGTAAAAAGCTTGATCTGAGATTGGCCGCTGAATTATCTTGCGATCTGTTGTAGACAATGGCAACGGCAATTTTTTTTTGAGTCCCCGTGAAGGGCGAATCCTTGTCGCCAAGTTGTTGTGGCCTGTTTAGGGGCGAGAAAGAAAGACACGGAAGACGAAGGTAGGTTGAAAAATTATATTGAAGATATATACAAAGCAATAGTGATAGTAATAAGTAGATTAGCACTGCGTCTACTACTCCATTCCACTTCACACTCTGCGCTCGCGTCCGACTCTCACAGTTTGTATTTATGAGAGAAGGAAGAGTTCATTATACTGTAAGAGGGTTTACCACAACACGATCCAAATTAGGTAAAAACAGGCTGGTTACATTCTATGCCTCGAAAACCAAACTCTTTACATTCCATCACCGCCGAACTGACCCCTTACGAACTCCAGCCACGATATACGGATGTCCCCTTGTTCGAGAGCATATTGGGCTTGAGTCTCGCAACAGATCTCAAGTGGAATTCCTATATTCGATCCCTCGCTAAAGATACATGTAAAATGATCTGCTCCCTGTACGGGTCTAGTAAGTAATGATTCCTCATGCTATCCTCTAACTTTGTAAGAGCCAGATCACGCCGAAAATGAAGAACTGTTGCCATATTCGGACTGGAGCTGTCCAGAATTTACTTCCTAGTCTTGATATTGTTTTAAAGTGTCTCCGGGTCCTTGTGGGAGGAGAATTATTTTGTACATTACAAACTATCTTTCACAAACGAGAAATAGCGAGTCTCTCACTGGTTTATCCTACAAGAGAAAGTGCTCAAACGAACTACATTTCTTGGTTCTGCCAGTTCTGACCTTGACGGCTAGGACAAAAGAGAAATCCGCATGGATAAATCACGATGGATAAATTGTCGTCTAAATTACGCAAAAATGAAAATAACACTGACGTCACAACATATATATACCAAAATTATATAAAAATATCTTGAAATACTAAAGATTAAATTTATTCAATAAAATCACCATTGACTCCAACGACGGCCTTCAAACGACTTTGAAATCTTCTGCAAGTCATCTGGACGGTCTCAGTGTTTAATTTGGTGAATGCTGCTATATTCCTTACCTTCAGTTCATCTTAAGTGTTACAAGGAGTTTTGTTGATCTGTTGCTCAATTGCGCCCCACACATATTCAAAAGTTTTCCAGTCTGGGGAGTTAGTTGACTAGATATGAGGGGTGATGTGCTTGTAGACATTGCCTGTCAGCCATGACTGGGTTCTTCTCTATGTGTGGCATGGTGCAGAATCCTGTTGCCAGACATAGTATATTCCAGCAATCACTCCCTTGTCCCAGAGTAGCACTACCTCATCAAGTCATTGTTGTAGGCTTCCGTGTAGAATTTGAAGTCCTGTAGGAAGATGAATAAGGTCGCCCTCACTAGGAATCACGCCAAATAGCTTTTTAATCACTATTTGAAGCATCCAGATCCAAATCTTCTGCACTGACCTCAGGTTGACACTTAAACACTCTGAAATTTCCGTATTCGAGCTTTAGGAGCGAATAACAAGGAATACAGTATGCCGTTTCCAAATTTCTGGCGGAGCGGTGCTCTGTTTCATACTGGTGGTGCACAACTGACCCTACTATGCCGTGCAGTTGACAAAATCAAAAACAAACAACGCGCATGCGTGAAATTAAAAATATGATATAGTGAAAATTTCCCCACCGCACCCTGTATGTGCATTAGAAATCTCACTACAGCATTGAACTAATATGAACGCAATATACTGTTTCCATTATTAAAGGCAACTCCTATTTTAATGTACGTTATTCTTTGGCGGGAAGAGTAAAAAAATCAGCATATGAGAAAATGAAATTCCCAATCGCTTGCATTAAAATTAATTAAAGTTCTAAAGAATGCAAAAGAACAAAAAATATTCATTCTTTGATTTTAAAACCAAGTCATTTCTAACATCCATCTTAGAAGGTTTCTTTCTACTTATCAGTTATATTTTAACGCTAAAATTATAGTTACTTGGCGAGTCGGCTCTTAATAAAATAAAATTCTTGCTTTTGAAAAGATCAAAGAATAGAGTCTTCCTTTCATTGGCTTCCTCATGCGCGAAAAAATATTCATTGAAGCGCAACATTTGGTTTAATGTAGATCCGTAGCGCATCTGACATACTTCTCGAGGATCCAACTGTGTGTCGTTTCGAATATTCCAGTGATTTAATACAAATCCGAATCTCACAACCAAAGAAGTTGAACATGGAATCAAAATCATGTCTGAAATATAATGCAGAGGACAAGATAAAATATACACATTGCTATTCAAAATGCAGAACAGAAAAGATCAAAACAATAATGTTACTGTCTGTACAACAAAGACAACTGCTTGTTATGAATAATTCAGCAAATACCCTATCTATACTCTCAGTGATCATTGCCATAATATGAAGCTAATATTAAGCCTTCCATCATGATTTCAGATTGGTTTAGTTTGGTTTGGTTTGGTTTAGTTTGGTTTGTTTTACGGCATATCAACCTGAATGGGTTATTTAATGCAGACATAATTTTTTATTGCTGGTAATATTGTTTTCCTTCAAACATATATCGCTGGTAATATTTTTTTCTCCAGAAACCTATTACTGGACATGTTTTTGTTTTTCTTTAAAAATCTATTACTGGTAATACTTTTTCAAAATTTTTATAGTTGGTAATTTTTTTTTCAAAAATTTATTGCTGGTAACATTATTTTCCTTCAAACATTTATTACTGATAATAATGTATTGATGGTCATAATTTTTTTAAAAAAATACTGTATTTCTGGTATTAAAACCTATTTTTACTCTTTCATAGTGTTTTGACACTAATTTAAGGGTTAACTATTTGTCCATAGCTCGGGCCCTAACAGGTGCTACCACCTCGGGTCAGGGTGGACCTAGGAACACTAGCAATTAAGAGGTGGTACCACACTTTTCAACACCTCCTGATCAGAGGTCTTGCTGTCAAACGTAGTTTATCGTCTTACCCAGGACGCGGATGTAGTTTATCGTCATACCCAGGATGTCATGAATTTTAATGTATTTCTACAGTTAAAAATATTTACAACGAATTTCTCTCGTTACATTTTTTATATAAAACGATTTACATACATATAATTATAAATTCTTATAATTATAAATACTTATAATTTATTCTGTCATTGATACTTCCATAACTGATCCTTAGATTTTTATACATGGAATTGACCTCATTAGTTCCAGCAGGAGTGAGATTGATGTACAAAACAAAAATATTTGAATATACAGTGGAACCTTGATTCAAGAACTTAATTCTTTCCTGAAGGCCGTTCTTAACCCGAAATGTTCGTAAACCGAAACTATTTTTCCAGTAGGAATCAATGTAGAGAAAAAAATCTCAGAGTACAATAAAACTGGAAAAGAAAAGCACTGCACATCACACGAATGTTTACAACACGGTAGTCGACTCAGAAATTATTCCGTTCGTGTTAAATCGTTTCGGGTATGATGTTCGAGAACCGAAATTTTCTCCAGTAACCGAGGCATTTCTGTTCGAAAACTGATTTGTTCAACATATGAGACGTTCGAGGATTCGATGGTCCTCTGTGTTTCTTTCTTGTATAACCTATGTTCCTCTATATGTTTTTCTAGTATAACTACAAAACTACTCTTTTAAGCGGCTCTCTCTATATCTCTCATGCGTCACTCACTCTCTCTCTCTGTCTTATTCGTCCCTCTCCATATATTTATATTATGGGCAATTCCCCCCTCTCTCTCTCTCTGTCTCTCTGTCTCTCTCTCTGTCTCTCTCTCTGTCTCTATGTCTCTCTTTGTCTCTCTCTCTCTCTGTCTCTGTCTCTCTCTCTCTCTCTCTTATCTGCCACTCTCTATATTTCTTGGTATTTTAATTAATTACTCGTATGGTACTTAAGTTATCTGTATTATAGATACATTCTGTCAGTAAGATTTCCATTAATTCTTAATAATCAGGATTTTCTTCGTTTTCAATGTATTCTTATAGTGAAAACTTTTACAGTGCTTCTCTCTATTAAAATTATTTAGAGACATATTTATATAACGCATGCAGGAATTATTTTAATAATACCCCCCTTAAATCTCACTAAAGATAGTCATTTTTTAAAAATTTCAATTCGTAACATGTCGATTTATTTTTTAATATTTTTGAAATGTATCTTATATATAAAATTCTGTGAGTTAGTCCATCCATCACGCTGTCTAAAATGGGCCACACGTTGTCCGATCGAAACGAATTTTTTTGTGAGAAGTACAAACAGTTAAGGTTTGTCAAAAAGTCCATTTGTTTTAACTAGGGTGCGTAAAAACAGCGAACTAGGGTTTTTTCAAAATCTTTTTTCCAAACAAATCAGCTTATTTAAATTTCATCGATTGGTAATTCAAAAAACTGTTAAATATCTTATTTAATAAACAATAATTTTACCAACTGATTAATATATCAATTTCAGTTAAACTAACTGGGGAGTAGTGATAATGCAAAAAGAAAAAAAAACAAAAAAAAAACGAATATTTAGAATGGATGCAAAACCAATCAATAATAAATGAAACCAGAGAATGTTGTTTAATTTTTCACTTACAGTTACAATTTTCTGTGTGGCTGAAGTCATTACTTGGAATGAATATTTCGGCTAAGGTGATTTATAAATTTGACTATGTTATCGCTGATTATAGAAATACCGAGGGAAAAAATATTTGGCTAGAAGGAAGGTAATAAACGTGACTTTTAAAATTTCTTCTCGTTATCCATTAAGCAGTGACAAATGTAGAGAATAGTGTTTAATCAGATGGGAATTCGAACTTTTTAACCTGAAGCATATTTTCTGTTTCTATTGTGCAACTGACATAACTGATTGGGCCATTCTAAAATTTAAAAGATATATTCCTATGACCATATAGATATATTCATATGCAGAATGTATTCAAAAGATAATCAGTTTATATATATATATATATATATATATATATATATATATATATATATATATTGTCATCAACAGAAACGTTGTTTTGCTGTATCATAGCTCATCCAATTGCCTCAAACGGAATCGATTTTATCCCAAGCTATCAGCGCCCGGTGCAAGGGAAGATGAATTTTTGCGCATTTCTTCTTTTAAATAAAACACCAGTTCACTTCATGGTAGAGCTTTGCATTTTCAGCAGTTATAGTCATAATTTACATATTCACGCTTTCTCTCCAGAGTGATCGACCGAAATTCATTTTTTCGAGGCGTGTGTTTGTATATATATATATATATATATATATATATATATATATATATATATGGTTACGTTTTTCATTTAATTTTAATGTAATCTTTTAACACTTTTTTTTTTTCTAGAAAAGAATTTTTCTAAAAAAATTGGCCAGCTATTTTGTATATCCGTGCGGTTTCGGCTATAATTTTAGCCATTATCAATGATGAATTTTATTTTTTTACTTTTTAACTTAATTATTTTTTAAGCGTTTCACACCAAGCAAGGCGGGAAGCCCCTAGGACGCAAGGGGTTACAGAGAGTTGGATCGAGAGCAAAGAGGAGTGATAGAGGAAAGGATGAAGAGAAGGATAGGGGATAGATCAAGGCATCTGGAAACGTCGACTGACATTACATTTGAATAGTTGGAAATTATAGCTATCAGGGGAAAAAAGGAAAGCGGGGGAGTTCCACATGCGAGAGGTGCGAGACATGAAACTATTGGAGTAGGAGAGACGGAAGGGTGAGGGCGTGATGCCAGTCCAGTTTAACGCTTAAATTCATGAAGTCTGGGGTCCAGCGAAAGCAGCTCACCGGAGCAGTATTTATTGATTGTTTTATGCACGTATGTATCTAGAGTTATAGTAATGATTTATTTTCCAAACCCTGTGAATAGTTGATATTATTGTGTATTGCTTTTTTTTTCTTTTTATTTATAATGCTTCCATTAGTTTTGCCATTTTACATATGCATGATGCTATTATACTTGTATTATCAGCGAGTATGTTGCGGGCGGAGTTTGGTAAGCCTCCATGTTTATTTAAATAGTATTAATTGACCTAAGGTTAGAGAGATCTAACACGAGTCTTCTTGTTAAAAAATATAGTATATTCAATATAATTATTTACGAATTTGGATTGATCAAGAACACATTTTCTTAAGGGATATGTCAATTCGTAAATAATATTGTTTATCTGTAATATGGATCTTTCAGGTGAATTATTAATTTTGACTATGCGTTTAGCCGTTTTAATGTTTTTATTGTAGATAATTAATTTAATTTTCTTGTTTTTGTCGATTGGAGGTGTATATTTCTTTAAATATTTCTAAGTGAGATGAATCTTCACTGGACTGTCTGTTTTAAGTATTCCAAACACTATTCCTCATTATAGAAGTTGCTGATATCACTTTCTGATTTTTTTAGTTTTTGTTGACATTTGCTTTGAGGCTTCGTCATGACTTATCCGCTCCGCCCATGGAATTTTCAATATCCTTCTTTAGAACTTCATTTCGATTGCCTCCAAATGTCTCTTCATCTCTTGGGAGATTGTCCAGTACCATACAAGAGGGGATAGTTATCACATAGCGATTCACAAATCTTTTCTTTGTTTTCTGACAGATTTACCCTGGTTCTTGGTACACCGTTGTGCTTTTTGGAATGCATTTTTCACTAATCCGATGCATATTCCGATTTTGCTGTTGCACAATATCTACATATATGGAAAACCATTCGCGTGATATTGCATATAATATTTTTTATTAAAAAACCCAACTGTTGTTTTAAAGAAAAGAAAAAGAAGAAGAAAAACTGTCAACAAATGTCTGCAATAGATTTCTTCTGTCTCTCGACCGAAACACTTGTAGCCAAATCGCAGTTCAAACGGTATTCCTTCGTAAGAGATGACATAGAAACAACAAAATGGGGTCAACCTTCACTTCTCTGAGCTGGATATATATATATAAGCGTAAA
The DNA here is from genome assembly GCA_903632075.3 of Acanthosepion pharaonis. Taxonomy (NCBI): domain Eukaryota; kingdom Metazoa; phylum Mollusca; class Cephalopoda; order Sepiida; family Sepiidae; genus Acanthosepion; species Acanthosepion pharaonis. The sequence goes on from CAHIKZ030003683.1 coordinate 702,133, forward strand.
TTCTAGGCTCTAGGGTTTCTTTTCTTGCACTTCTCGGTTGTGGAGATTCCTTTCGGTTGCATGCTTTCCAACCAGCTTTATTTTGAAAAGAAATTAAATTCATTATCAATCGTTATCTACTGTCCTCCAGATTATTCTTTTCTCTTTCCACTCATTATTAATGTTTCTATTCTTAATTCTTCCACACCCTTTAACCTCTTGTGCCTTTGCGATTTTATTACCTTGTATTGAGTGATACTGATTTAAAAAGAAAAACCTCAAAATATTAGTCTAGTAAAAAAATAAATCAGCCATTCGAATGTTTTTATTCGAATTTAACATCGTTGTGCTTTCGATGATTAAAAGCTCTAAAAAAGCAAGCTGAGTGAGATATACTCTTTGGTTTTCAATAGAAAATATATGTAAAATTATATATCGCCTTTACATAAGTAAATCACTAAAATAACCATAATAATAATAATAATAATAAAAATAATAATAATAATAATAAAGGTATAATAATAATAATAATAATAATAATAATAATAATAATAAAAATAATAATAATAATAATAATAATAATAATAATAATAAGGAGAACTTTGTCTATTTCTTCATCGGAGATAAAAAAAAAAAAAAAAAAAAAAAAAAATTAACATGAAATGTGGCCATAACAACACACCACGACGTGCCTTAGGTCTTTCCGCAGACTTGGTAGGTAGTGTGTCCATAGGCAGAAATAATAATAATAATAATAATAATAATAATAATAATAATAATAAGGAGGAGACGGTTGGGATTACAACGAGAATGACGTGTTTTGCTCTTCCAAACGTAACGTTTTTTTTTATATATGAAATTTTGTTATTTTTACTATTTTAACGTAAGCATGAATTTTCCTTCGTATTATTATTATTTAATTTATTTGTTTCTCCTTTAAATGATCTGATAGATTAATCAATTATTTAATTTTTCTTATTCATATATCCTCAGTTTTCAATATCCCCCAAAAAAACAAAAAACATGACAGGTAAAAACAATACAATTTCTACGATATTCTTTCTTAGAAGGTTGCGTATTTTTTTTCAACAGCGCTATTTTCAACGACTTTGAAAAATAACGGGATTTACAGATGGGCCAATAAATTATTCTTAAACCAAAGATAAACGAATATAAACTTTTAATTTTTTATGACAATTATTTTTGTTATAGGACTAGTGATGGCGAAAAAAAAAAAAAAAAAAAAAAATTTAATATAAATACTCTCTAGTGTAGTGATGTTTTTGTTTCGTTGAGCGGCTGTTCTTCCAAGTTTTTTTTTAACGCATATGAAATTTTGTTATTTTTACTATTTTAAAGCATAATTATTATTTAATTTATTTGCTTTCTCCTTTAAATAATACTGATAGATTAATCAATTATTTAATTTTCTCATTCACATATCCTTAGTTTTCAATATCCACCCGCAAAAAAACATTACAGGTAAAAACAATACAATTTCTACGATGTTCTTTCTTAGAAAGGATTGCATTTTTTTTTTTTTTTTTTTTTTTAAACAACGCTATTTTCAACGACTTTAAAAATACTGGAATTTACATTTACATATTACATTTTATGAATTTATGAAAAGAAAATGCAATCTTTCTAAGAAGGAATACAATGGAATTTACAGATGGGCCAATAAATTATTTTTAAATTTCACAGCAAAGACAAACGAATGTAAACTTTTTTTTTTTTTTTTTTTTTAAACAACGCTATTTTCAACGACTTTAAAAATAACGGAATTTACATTTACATATTACATTTTATGAATTTATGAAAAGAAAATGCGATCTTTCTAAGAAGGAATATCGTGGAATTTACAGATGGGCCAATAAATTATTTTTAAATTTCACAGCAAAAATATAAACTTTTTTTTTTTTTTTTTTAACCAGCGTCATTCTCTTTGATTTTCCAATCGTGTCTCTGTCTATTGTTGCTTGGCAACCCATTTAGGAGAAGAAAAACTCCGAACAACAACCCCCAATCAAAGTGTTAATCGTGCCGAGGAGTGAAACTGCGTTATGAGGTCGCGAACGATCCCCTACAGGCTTCGGAACCCTGTCTCAAAAAGACCGTTACTCAACGTGCCGGGCAACTTTGGGTGGACTTTGGACCCGTGCGTCACTCGTGGGATTAATATGAAAATTAAAAATAGAAACAAAACGTCCAGTATGAAATCTTCTTCCAGTGGATAAACAGGGAGCCCGTCCTTCAGGAGGAACCTACCTGAGGTCGAAAAATCTGCCATAGGAACAAACTCCTACACAAAGAATGAATCTTCAGGTCCCCACAACCAGGATAATCCTAATGATGGTCCTGTAAATTCTCCAGCTAGATCCATAAATTAAATTTAAGGAAAGAAAAAAAAATAAAATGAGGAGTACAAAGTTGTTATGACTGCATTCCATGAAGCGTTACTCAAACCTCAGAAAACATCACTCGCCAAACATATGACATTTGGCGAGAGAGAAGGTCAGGCAAACAATTAGCTGGACAAAAATAAAAAGCCAATGTAAGAAGGGACATCATGCAGTGAAATAACCGATTGACAGAGGCTGAAATTAATGAAATAAAAAGAATTGGAAATAGATGAACCAACAAAACATGAATCAGGAAAAAAAAGTAATTAACCAGCCTCAGGTCATAATGAAAAAAACAGAAATACACACAAAACTCTGAAAATTTAGAAATTTGATCTTAGTAGTTACAAGACGGTAATAAAACGAGTTCAAAATTCATCGAACAGAATTATTTCGCAGAAAACAAGATTAATATACAAGAAGCCAAGATGAAATCATGAGCCATAAGTCAGATACAGAATATTGCAATGGAGGAACGAGAACAACTCCCAAAATTACAACCAACTAACCTCAAAACTATTAAGCTCTATAATGCAGCACTCAAATTGATTCTGGATGAAGAAGACACTAATATAAATCTCAATGAAGCAATATATGCATCAGCAATAGCAGCAACAAATAAACTGAACATCAAAGTAAAAAAAAAGGCAGTCTCACAGACATGAAGATCCACCTTGGAAAAGAAAATAGAAAAAAGAAATTGAACACCTTAGAAGTGAATTAAAGTACTGATGAACTAGCAAGAGGAGTAAATGTAAGAACTAGAAAAGGCAGAAGAGTCGAAAGAAAATACAATATCAGGAATGAAAATGAAGTCCTATCAACTAAAGAAAAATAAAGCAAACAATACAACTGAAGGCTCAAAGAATCTTATGAGAAAAGATCAAGATTCTATAGACAGAACAAGATCTTTCAAACTGATGCAAAGAAATTTTACAGGGAAATAGGTAAACAAAGAATTGAAGTGACAGTCCCCCTAAAAAAGTTATACATGGGGAAAAAATATGGGCTTGCCCTAAAGAACACAACGAAGAGGCAGATTGGATTGCGCAAGAGTTAGAACGAATGAAAATAAACCAGAACAGACCTGGGCGGGAATCACAGAAGAAGAATGCACTGAAAAAAGCACACAACTGGAAATCTCCAGGAATAGATAAAAACTAAGCTATATTATTTAAATACAGGCCAAAGAACTTCAAGAAATGGTTACTGATCCAATAAAATTCCCATGGATGACCAAAGGAGTTACCTTTCTTCTACCCAAAAATAGTGACACAAATATTCCCTATAGACCAATTACATGTCCAACAATATACAAACTGTTAACATCTATTTTAACAAAACAGACATATTTCTTTGGAAAGAAATGACATACTACCACTTGAACAAAAAAATGATAGGATCAATTACATTAATAGGGAAAAATGCTTCCGTGGAAAAAAAATCTTAGTATTGCCTGGATAGATTATCTTATACTACCACATTCCTGGATCTTTAAAGTCTTTAACCAAGGTATCACCCGTTATCCAACTTCATCAAACAATGTATGTCGAATGGAAAAACTACCTTTACCTCAATCATAAAATGGAACCTATAAGTTCGAAATAAACATCAATAGAGGAATATTTCAAGGTGACTTTTGTCTCCTTTTTATTATTTTGCATATCTTATAGCATTAACCACAACTTAACAAGACAGAATGCGGTTACAAAATAGCTCAAAAAGAAAATAAACCATCTATTTTACATGGATGACTTAAAATTGTATGCTAGGAAATGACAATGAGCTGGAAGGTCTTCTGCAAACTGTAAAATGCTTCAGTGAAGACATTGGAATGAAATTCAATTTGGATAAATGTGCTAAAGCTACAGTTTTACGAGGATTACAACAAACTTCCTCTATTGTTTAGACCCTGCTGTAAAACAATAAAAAGATTTAGAACAAGAGAAGCTTTATAAGTACCTGGTGTAAATGAGAGTGAAGGAATTCACCATAAGAAAATGAAAGAAATAGTGCGTAAAGAGTACTATAGAAGGGTACGACTGGTTAAAAAACTGAATTGAATTCTCAGAAAGAATTATGGCCATTAATAACCTTGCCATCCCAGTGGTCCAATATATAGTTTTCAACATCTTGAACTGGACTCTAAATGACATCAGACAAATGGATTCTAAAACCTTCTTTCTAAGTATAAGATGCATCATCCAAAGGCTGATGTAGACCATACTATACATACCCGTAAAGAAGGTGGAAGAGGTCTTATTCAGCTAGAAATTGTCATACAAGACAACAACTATTGGCTTACTAACTTACATGGAAACAACAAATGACTGGATGATAAAATTAGTGAAACAACATGAAAACAGAAAGAAAAATATTCAATAATAAAGAAGGCAGTAAATACAAACAACATTTACATTTAGTAGATTCTGTAGTAAATCAAAACAGAAGCCAAGAACCAACTATTGCAGCAAAAGATATGAAAAAAGAAAGGAAGGATAAAGCCCTTGAACAGATGAAACAACGCTGGCAAGACAAACCTCTGCATGGCCAATATCCAGAACGTGCAAATAAACCCAATGTTGATAAAGTTAATACTCATCGATGGTTACGAGCATCTGGATTAAAATCTGAAACTGAAACTTTTATTCTTGCAGCGCAAGACCAGAGTCTTTTCACTAGGAATTTTCAGGCAAATATCATACATAATAATGTGGATCCAAAATGCAGGTTCTGTGACAAATACCAGAAACAATAGACCATCTAATCTCAGGATGTTCTATACTTGCCCCAAATGAATATAAAAATCGTCACGATAGAGTGGGGCAATACTTACACTGGACAATGTGCAAACACTTTGGAAAATGTGTAAGCAAACACTGAATATGAACATCGGCCAGCGCCGGTTACAGAAATAGAAGATGTCACCATTCTATGGGATTATACCATCCACACAGACAGAAAAAATTGAAACAAATAGGCCGGACATTATTGTCAAAAACCAGAAAAAAAAAACTTGCCTACTAATTGATATGGCTTGTCCAGCGGATTGTAACATAGCAACCAAGGAATTTGAAAAAAACTATCAAAATACAAAGACCTGGAAATAGAAATAGAAAAATGTGGAAATTGAAAACAAGAATAATAAATAGGTGCACTTGGAATTATAAAAATGGAACAAAACAACACACTGAAAGAATCCCTGGAAACCCCAGCTTAAGAGACATACAGAAAATTGTCTTATTAAGTACACACACACTAAGGAGAACTTTGTCTATGGCTAGCAACTTCATCGGAGATAAAAAAAAAAAAAAAAAAAAAAAAAAAAAAAATTAAATAACAAACACACCACGACCTGCCTTAGGTCTTTCGCAGACTTGTAGGTAGGTGTCCATAGCAAAATAATAATAATAATAATAATAATAATAATAATAATAATAATAATAATAATAATAATAATTAGTGGTAATAGGTGCAACTTGGAATTATAAAAAATGGAACAACACACATTGAAAAGAATCCCTGAAACCCCAGCTTAAGAGACATACAGAAAATTGTCTTATTAAGGCTACAGCACACACTAAGGAGAACTTTGTCTATGTAACGCTAGCAACTTCATCGGAGATAAAAAAAAAAAAAAAAAAAAAAAAATGAAATGTGGCTATAACAACACACCACGACCTGCCTTAGGTCTTTCCGCAGACTTGGTAGTGTAGTGTGTCCATAGCAGAAAAAATAATAATAATAATAATAAAGTTTATAATAATAAAATAATAATAATAATAATAATAATAATAATAACAATAATAATAATAATAATAAAGGCATTGTTTATTTTAAATAAAAACCGCAGAGGACAATGAATGCAAGCTGTGGATAGCTCCGAATGAACGTAAATGTTCATTAAAGATTCAATGCTTAAAAAGAAGAAGACGTTTGAACAGAGTTCGATAAAAAGCCAATGTCGTCTGTTTGTCGGCCAGAACAAATAAAAATGAGCGCCGTACTGGTCACACGGGAACGAGATCGTTGCACGCGTTTGCACTAACCGTCCAAATTCTCGCCCATCACAGTAATTTGTAAAGCGAACGTCAGAGAACAAACATGAACGAGCGTTAATAAAAGATGAGTTCGTTTCGTGTTGGACTAACACAAAAAAATGAACATATTAATATTATGAGCAACTTGCCGCTTTTAAATTGTAGCGTAGTATTTTGCATGGAGCTTTAGTTGATTTAGCTATAAAAATTGTTATGACTTTCAAATTAAACTGAGATATGAAGCTCATAAAATATTTTTGTTTTGTTTGTTTATTAACCAGAGAAGATATTATTTTTAATGTTTTATAAAACCATATTTTCACAACGATATCGGAAACAAACACTGCTTCTTATTTATTTATAATGGTAAGGCGTCGTTTAAAGACCATGAGAAAATGTATTAGCTTCAGTTAGGTCAGAAACAAGGAAACAGAGTTGATATCACGAACAAATGCCTGCAAAATAAAGCATTCTTTTCTACTATCCTCCCTTATTCTCTGGTTCTGTTTCTGTCACACATTCCCACTATAATTTTTCTCCTTGCTCACCCTCTTCAATAATATATATATATATATATATATATATATATATATATATATATATATGTACACACACACACACACACACACATATATATATATATATATATATATATATATATATATATATATATATATATATATATATATAATAGTAATAATCTTATAAATATAAGAAATTATACTCGTCCGGAAATCTTAGGTGCTTTGATATGTAAATAAACAGACTAATATCCAAGGGAAAAAAAAAGGTACCAAAAAAAAACGGAGAACATGTACGTCAGCCGAAGACAATCGTCTAGCATCCAAGTTTCGAGTCCAAAGAAAAATAACCCGATACGAGTAAGTAAAATAACTAAGTAACGTGCTCAATACGCTAAGTAGAGCAAACCTAATTAAAGCTAAAGTACCAGATAAACCTACCAAGCTCAGTCAGTATTCCCTGACGATGCGCCTCTAGGTGAAACCTTGTTAGTTTATCTAGCTCTTTAGGTTTAATTATATATATATATATATATATATATATATATATATATATATGTGTGTGTGTGTGTGTGTGTGTGTGTGTGTACGAATGTGTAGTGAGTTCGATCCTCACTGGGTGCCCCTTACTTGCGGCCTTGTGCCACATCCAATCTACGCTTGGAAAATCGAGGGCACCTCGGCGTGGTGTAATGGTTAGCAAGCTAGTCTCGCAAGATCAATTACAACTGAAAAGTAAGTTCGATCCTCACTAGATGCCCCATACTTTCGGCCTTGTGCCACATCTATGCTATGCTTGGAAAATAACTATATATATATATATATATATATATATATATATATATATATATACATATATATATATATATGGTGGCCTGACGATTGCGTCTAGCCTGAAACAGACTGTCACCTCTAAGTGTTTACTTCAATGTTCACTTATATATATATATATATATATAGCATAAGGATTCCTTTCAGCCAACTATTCGTCAAAAGGAAAATGTTGTCGAGGCGTTGATGAGAACAAAGAAATGAACAATTCATACGGTGATTAAAAGAAAAAAAATGAGAGGTGAGGTGGAAAAATTTTAGAACAAGATTGATTTATTGGTAAAATAATTTAAGAATAATATATATATATAATGCCAAGTAAATATAAAATGGAAAAAATAATAATCACGAGCCTTGTAAAAGAATAAGGGATAGAATGAAATGCTCCTTCTGTTTGCACAGAGACGGTTGATGTAACTAAACATAATCGCTTCAAGACAACGTAAATGATGAGCAAGCTGGGTCTGTGCACAACAGCGAAAGAATTGTTGACCATATTTCTTTGCACGGACTGGGTTTTTACGTACTGGTCGATTGCAGAATCTTGCACTGGTTGAATTATTCTTAAAGAGTCACACAAGCAGCCCAGGGTTATACTGGTTGGGACGTGCTGACCACTTCGAGTTTCTAGTTGTTAAGTTCGCACTGTCATTTCAACTTATATTCGACAGAACTACTTTGAAAATCGTAAAAACCATCTTTGATAAATGAGTGAAAGATCGATTTAGTCCCCCGAAATAACAAGAAATCTAGCAGTTGAAAAACCTGATGTAACAAAAGCCAATATTCTGTCGGCCAGAGTTTGACTTTTCACAGCAACGTTTTCCTTCTGATGAACTTTTTGCTGAAAGGATTCTTTAAGGTAAAAACACCTTCGTATATTTTCAAAAATATCTATATATACATATATGTTCTCACGTTTGATGGAACCAATTTCAAGTCACTAAAGGAGACGTCATATAACTGAAATCTTTATGTATGTGTGTGTTTGTGTGTATACAGTGGCCTCTACGGGGAAGGATACATTATTTAATGTTGGCTGCTTCTCTTTTAATAAACTGCTTCCAGAATTTGCTTTGCACTATGTCCTGTCTAAAATTTTGTTGTCTACTAGAATTTCCGTAATGTTAATATTTTTTATTTGTCATATGTTCATCTATAAGAGCGCAAACTGCACTAAATTTTATGCGTGAGAATTGCACTAAATTGTATATGCCAGTTGGAATTCCAGTCGAATCCTTTACCTTCACTTACGGGCTAATACGCTTAGGAACGATATGAAACCTCTTCTTCTCCCACTATCAATGGGTAAATATCAGGACAGACTGGGTTCTATAGCCTTGGATGGCAACTTTTCTAGGGGAAGGACAACTCTGAATTCAAAACCTGCGGAGGGTCGTTTGGGGACCTTGTGGCTCTTCAAAAAGTATGGTTTGTTCTGCACTACTATAATCAAATCATGCAGGTGTTTCGCTATCGGTTCCCAAGAACTGAGATGCTTGACCCTCATGCTATATATATATATATATATATATATATATATATATATATATATATATATATATGGTGGCCTGAGGATTGCGTCTAGCCTGGAAACAGACTGTCGCCTCTAAGTGTTTACTTCAATGTTCACTTTTATTTATATATATATATATATATATATATATATATATATATTATTGTTCTCCGCTCTTTGCTATATCTATATTTTCGTTATGTCCAATAATGAATCATATACAATATACGTTAACGGTTCAACTACAAATATTCAAAACACATTCAATGTATCTAAATACAATTTAGAAACATGTCATAATAAATTATTGTCTTACTATTGTGAGACCGGAAACTACCTACACAATAGACTCTTCCAGGCCTATATTAAGTAGGTGACATAGAACTCTAGAGAGTGACAGAGAGAACAGTGAGAGCCGCCTACGACTACCAGTATTGGACACTAACATATAGTAAGCTCCGCTTACACTATCTCTGTAACATGTTGTTAATATATATTTCTTACATCTAATCCGTGTTCCGTGTTTTCCTTTTGTGGTCCCAACTTTGGCACCACGTCAGTGGCGACGAGGATTCTAGAAACGCACTCACGGCGAAACCTAAATACCTTACCACTCCCACATTTGGGTCGACGAGGAATTCTAGAAACGCATTCACGTCGAAAAACCGCAAAACTTTGCCAGTCCCACAACAGTGGCGACAGAAAGATTCGAGAATTTCGTTCTCACCATATCAATAGCGACAGATTACTCGGAAAAATACACAGAAACTCCACGCGTTCCCACAGCAGTGTTGAACGAGAAATTAAGCTGGTATTACTACATTAGCGATTTAAACGCAACACCCAGCGTCTACATATAAAAAAATATATTCCAATACCAAACAGCATTGACGAACTAGCGATTCGACATCTACGGAATATTAAAGTCAGTCCAAATAACATTACGAGAACGATTTCTTACACACTCACACACAGAAAAAAACAGTTTGTCATAAAACAAACTGACAATACAAGAGCGGAAGTACTACCTTTGTACTCAAGTTTTCGAAAAAAACTATCTAATTTTTTTTTGGCGTAACTGAGTTGAACTCGTGCATAAAATTATTCTCCCCTCAAATTCACTGAGGTGAGTTTTCTCTTTTTGTACCTATATAAAAAAAATAAATAAATAAGTGTGCTGAAAATTTATACTATTACGTTAAAATTAACGGAACCACGGAATCTCAAAAAAGCTAAACATATAATTAGTTTAGTTTAACTATTGTCTGTGCATATTTTTTTCTGTAAAAGAGAAAGAAAAAAAGAAGAAAAATCTATCAAGATTTTTTTTGTGTACCTCCTCTTAGTACACGTGTTTTAAAGCAACAAAAAGCGCTTTCATTTTTAAATATGGAAGATTTCCAAAAAGTAATTGCCCAAATGCTAAAGGCAAATTTTGATCAGCAACAAAAAGCAGAAGAAAGACAAAAACAACTATTTTTGGAATTACATAAACAACAAATGGAATTCCAAAAAATTACGCTTCAGAATGCTGAACTACAACGGAAACAACTTAAAGAATTACTCCTAAATGCATTAAAAGGCTCAAACTCTGAAAAAGATACAATATTCTCCCAGAGTATAATCTACAATTCAATGGAATCATTTGAATACGTACCAGATGAATACAAAACGTTAGACGCTTTTTACAGGCGCTACGAAGATATTTTCAACGTAGACTGTGAACAATGGTCCAGTAAAAAAAAGGTACGTCTTCTATTGAGATAACTGGGAACTACAGAACATAGTAGATTTCAGCGCGTGGGCAGCACCTACGGTCTACGTAAAAAAGAAGTCCAATCAAATACAAGTATGCGCAGATTTTTCCACAGGGTTAAACGATGCCTTGCAAGATCAACACTATCCTCTCCCAAGCTCTGAAAATTTTTTTCAATAAACTCAATGGTGTAAAAAGTTTTTCTAAAATTAACCTCTCGGACGCATAGATTCAGATAGAGGTGGAAGAAGAAAGTTCCAAATTGCTCTGCATAAACACCCATAGAGGGTTGTACAAATAAAATAGACTGGCTTTTGGAGTAAAGGTTGCGCCTGCAATTTTCCAGCAAATCATGGACGCCATGCTAGGCGACCTTGACTACGCAACAGCCTATTTGGATGATATACTGGTTACTAGTAAAACTACGGCAGAACACCGGAACCATATAATAAACGTATTAGAAAAGATGCAAGAATACGGATTTAAGGTTAAGGAAGAAAAGTGTGACTTTTTCTTAGCAGAGATTAAATACTTAGGGCACATCATAAATAAAGACGGTCGTCGGAAAGAGCCAACGCGATCAGAAACATGCCGGCCCCAGATAACGTTCAATCGTTACAGAGCTTCCTCGACCTAGCTAACTTTTACCAAGGGTTCATTAAGAACATGCAAAATTTGAGAGGGCCTCTCAACCAACTTTTAAAAGAGGACAAACCATGGTCATGGACCCCGGAATGCCAAGACGCATTCGAGAAGATCAAGAAAACTCTTACTTCAGACCTCTGCCTCACTCATTACGACCCTAGTCTCGACATCATACACGCAAGTGATGCAAGCTCGTACGTCATTAGGGATTGCATACTGCATAAACTGCCAGATGGTTCGCGAATAGCTGTGGCTCACGCATCAAGATCTCTACTTCCAGCTATTTCCAGATAGAGAAAGAGGCTCTAGGGTTAGTATTCGCTGTGACAAAGCTTCACAGATATCTACATGGTAGACGGTTCATATTGCAGACGGACCATAAACCTCTAATTACAATTTTTGGTTCTAAAAAAGGTCTGCCAGTCTATACTGCAAATAGACTACTTCGTTGGGGACAGATTCTCTTAAACTATAATTTCAAGATAGAGTTCCTAACATACAAAAATAATTGCCATGCAGACACTTTATCGCGACTCATTCCAAAAAATACAGAGGTCTTTGAAGACTCTATCATTGCCACTCTAAGGACAAATTGTCAAATCAAAAACATGATCGCGAGTACCATAAGAGAGCTCCCAGTTACTTTGGCCGTCATAAAAAGGGAGTCTCGAGAGGATGAATTCATTCAATCCATAAAAAGCAAAATTCGAAACAAAGACCCCAATGTGCCTGAAGTTTTCTTCCTCTGCGATGATGTCCTACTATAGAATGACCTCGTAGTGATTCCAAACACCTACAAAGAAAAATCCTCAGGGATTTTCACATGGGACCTCCGGGGAAGACCTGTACGAAAAGCCTCATGCGCTGCTACGTTTATTGGCCAAACATGGACAAGGACATAGCAGACATGATAGGATGCGCGCTTGCAGCAAAAGCTCCAAACACGACGTGCAAACCATGGCCCAAAACAGATCATCCTTGGCAAAGAATTCATGTGGATTTTGCAGGGCCTATGGACAACATGTACTATCTCATTGTTGTGGATAGCCACTCAAAATGGCCCGAGGTCCTACAATGTAAAAGACCAACTTCAAACTGCACGATCGGATTTCTACACGAGCTATTCGCGCGTTTTGGCGTGGTAGATTGTGTAGTTACAGAATACATCAAGTGAATTTAGAGACTTCTGCAAGTCATATCAGGTGGACCACGTTATAACGCCTCAGTACCATTCTAGGTCAAATGGCCAGGCCGAAAGGATCGAGGACACTTTAAAAAGGGCTTTAAGAAAGGCACTAGGCACACCGATAGATAGAGCATTGCAACAATTTCTGCAGGTGTATCGGATAACCCTAATCCGAACACGCCTATGGGAAGCTCGCCTGCAGAAACAATGTTCGCAAGGAAAATAAAGTCTGTCTTCGACAAACTTATTCCACGGCAAGCAAAGTTCAAAAAACCGTATCGCCTCATAGGAAATATTTCAATCCTGGCGATAGGGTCTTTTTCAAGGCGTACAAGAAAATATGACATTCTGGGAAGTGGGCACCATAAAGCAGAGAAATGGTGAATTGGTATATATGGTCCAAGGACCGAAAAACATTCACAAACGCCATTGGAACCAGCTCAGAAAATGCCGTTTGAAGGAATCAGAATCACTACAAAATAACTGTGAAGAGCCGATCGACGTAATTTTCGATCACTTCGATCTCGACACGCCCCAAGTCTCGCCTGAAGTGCGACGCTCAGGAAGGAAAAGGAAATTTACTCAACCGCTCGAAGTAAATCCCAAGAGGAAAAAGTATTAACAGTTTTATTTTTTTTCTCTCCTTTTCAAAAAGAAAACTCTGGGAAGAGGGGGATAAGGAGACCGGAAACTACCTAGACAATAGACTCTTCCAGGCCTATATTAAGTAGACGATATAGCACTCTAGAGAGTGACAGAGAGTGACATAGAGAGACAGTGAGAGCCGCGTACGACTACCAGTATTGGACACTAACATATAGTAAGCTCCGCTTACACTATCTCTGTAACATGTTGTTAATATATATTTCTTACATCTAATCCGTGTTCCGTGTTTTCCTTTTGTGGTCCCAACTTTGGCACCACGTCAGTGGCGACGAGGATTCTAGAAACGCACTCACGGCGAAACCTAAATACCTTACCACTCCCACATTTGGGTCGACGAGGAATTCTAGAAACGCATTCACGTCGAAAAACCGCAATACTTTGCCAGTCCCACAACAGTGGCGACAGAAAGATTCGAGAATTTCGTTCTCACCATATCAATAGCGACAGATTACTCGGAAAAATACACAGAAACTCCACGCGTTCCCACAGCAGTGTTGAACGAGAAATTAAGCTGGTATTACTACATTAGCGATTTAAACGCAACACCCAGCGTCTACATATAAAATTTCATATAATTTTGTATATAATTTCATTCTGTGGTCCCAACTTTGGGCCTACAACACTTACATATACAATGTTTCACAAAAAAATCATCTTGAGATATTTCTTGTTAAATATTTGAACAATTTTATCACATTCAACATTATGTGTAAAAATAGAGAATTTTCTATCGTTTTCTTTTTTAGTTTTAGCAGGCACAAAACGAATTCATGGATAAGGACAAAAAAAAGTCAAATATGACGTCAAAATCCGCGAAAATATTTTTTAATAGTTACCTGTTCTTAGTTTCATTTTTAAGGTATATAATTATATGCAGATAAATAAATGTTGATAAGATTGGAGAGTTAAAAAGCGATGTCCGGGGCTCTCAATCCAACTTTCATTCACCTCCCGCTCGGAAGGTTCAGGAGTAGTACAGGCCGGTCCTGCATTTTCATATACATATATCCATACAAATACACACTAGCCGAGCTAAACTTCATGCTACTGCTGCCAAATATCGAAACATGGTTTAAATAATGAACCTGATAGGATGCGAGCAGATTTTTATAGCCACAGTTTTCATACCTGTCTATGTCTCGGTGTGTGCGCACGCGCACTCACCAGATGTTTCATTATAATTCGAAATAAAGTAAGGATTTTTGAAATATTTTATAGGAATCCTGTTTTCTACACTGTTATGACGCAACTACCGTAAAAAAAGCTGATCGATTATTTGATAGTACACACATTAAAAAAAGGCCTGTTAAGGCTTTTGATTGAGTTTCTTCTGATGTCAAATATATCGATTTCTTTCAGGTTGAAACTTTTAAATAGGTCTTGCCGAAAATGTGTTTAACTTTCCCAATATTTTCGGATTTTGTTATTCAAACATGGCTGCTTACCATTATACTCTGTGATATCCACTGAAAGAAAATAGAAATCAATATTTATTTTAATGACTGTCAGGAATTTGAAATAAACACGGTTTCAACTATTATAACTGCACAATGGATTTTAGAGTCACAGGACTGAAGTGACCTTACTGTTCAGAAATAATTTAAAATGCGCGTGAAGAGATTAAAAGACATTGCACCATCAATAAAAAATAATTTTTAATCTTGAAAGTCATGCGTTAGAATATGTTTAAAAAGAATGATCATGTTAGGTAAGTGACGCTCACATATTCCTCAGTCAACCCATGTGAAACATTCATTTCAAACTACAGGCCGCTAACAACATTGACGTTCCATTGCCATCGTCGATTTCTAACTTACTTTCTTCAAAATGAACAACGACGATCGAATGTAATCGTTATATTACACAAAACTTCCGTAACTTTCATTGCATATATATATATATATATATATATATATATATATATATATATATACACAAAATGAAAGTTACGATGTAGTTCACTGCTACTAACAAGCAGGAATTTCCCCCTTATCCTGGCCATGATCACATATGCTATATATATATATATATATATATATATATATATATATATATATGGGTTAAGGTGCTCAATATCAGGATAGAGTGCATATAATTATAAAAGTGGACAGATATCGTTTCGCATGAAATGGACTGTAGCCTCTGGGTGCTGATATCAATGTCCACTTGTTTCACGTGTATTCGACTTGTTAAACAAAGGTCAATATAATTTGCGGTGTTCCGAATTTAAGGAGAGACGAAGAGTCAATTCGAAGTTTCAAGAAATTAACGGATTCCAAGCCTAACTTAAAAATCGTTCATATTGCTTTATGTATGTAAGTGTAAAATATTTCTTGTTTATGTATGTGGGATTTAGATGAGAATGTATATTCATAAGTGTGTGTGAGTCTATATCTGGTAGACATTATGTTTGTTGGTTTTTCGAATCTTGATTTGGCAACGTTTTTCCGTCCATACAGTTTAGATAAACATACGTGATATTCTTTAAGAATGGATTTAATAAAGGTTGTTGATGTAATATAATGTTTTTGGCGTGTGTTTCTAGTTGGTGATATACTTTCGTCATAAAATTTTTTTATTTATTTATTTTTTTTACAGTAATGTTCACCCTGTACAAGGTAGATTGTAGCGATCGGAGCAAAAACGATTTGAGAGTTGATTCCACAGAACAGTGCTTCGAGGGATGAACTTGTTCGAGTAGAACGTACTTCTTCGCGATGGAATACAGACAGAAAGTGGGAATGTTTGCTACAATTCAAGAGTCATGGCGGATACTTGCAGTAACGGTTAGGGCAGGTAAAACCAGGTTATCAACTTCCCCCGAGGTCTTTCCATGAAAGAGAGAGAGAGAGAGAGAGAGAGAGAGAGAGAGAGAGAGAGTGTGTGTGTGTGTGTGTGTGTGTGTGTGTGTGTGTGTGTGTACTTGCTTGGTGGAAAATAATTCATTGCCCAAAAAGACTTGAAGACGTTTTTACATTCTATCAAGACCGGAAAGCGTGGTCTAGTTGCCGCCCAAATATTACAACATTCCTTCATTCTTGGCCTGATTTGACTCTTGTAAAGGTAGAGGGTAGCACGCGATGTCAGGTTCTTACAGGAGCAGTATGTCCGAATTCCTCTCGAGGTTAGGTGGGAGTTTAAGGCCCAATAGTCTCTCAAAGCAAGGTGCATCTCCATAGGGATATATGTTCATTGTGACTAGCTGTTTCTGGGTCCGAACAACGATGGTGGGACGTAACTAGTTTAGATTTCGAGGCATTGATTTAGGGTTGTATTTATAAAATCGAAGTTATGTTTAGTTTGAATACTTGTCTAAACGTAAATCTTTTAATCTCGTAGATAGGGGCTTTTAGATTTTCACGATGACTCCGACATAAGTGTCTTTTTTTAAATGCTAAGCTATTTAATTCATATGTAACGGCATCTGAATAGGTGTTGGATGATATTTATTCCTAATTACATCTCCGATTGTCTTAGATGTGATTGTAAAGATCCAATTATTAGAAATAGCCAATTTATTTACAGATTTTGTAGAATGGGGGTTAGACTGTAGGATTATGAATTTGTGTTGTTATTAGAAGTGCTATTCTGGTACTTCTCGTCCTCTACAATCAAAAACAGTAATTTTGATGTGGCAACTTGCCTAGTTAGAGAAGGAAAAATACCGAATAAGAAAAAAACGAAGGATAAAAAGTAAGTTAAAGTGCTCAACCTCTACATAATCTCAAATTGCTTCACGACATCAACACTCAACATAGGACAAATCACCGCCCTCTGTGGGATGAGTTCGAAATATTAAACATATCCAATCACTGGGTAATACAAAATCTTAAGGAATCAAATACATATGGTAGGCCACAACAATCTTCAAAGCCAAACAAGCATAGACATGAACACAACATGGTAACCAATAATACAGAGTTAGAGAAAAACTGTAATAATTCAAATTTTAATATGAGCTCCGGTAAAAAAATGTTAACTGAGACATAAAGTTCATAAGACACAAAGTTCACTCACAAGGACAAAGCGTTGGTTGAGTGAATCACAAGTAACTTAACACAAATAGTTGTTAGTTAAATACCTGATCACAGGGAAGAAAAACTTGTAGATTTGAGTTACTAAGGGGAATTAAATGAAATTGGCATATCCAAATGCTTGGCACTTGGAACTGGAAAAATCTACCCCCGTTGAGGTTCGAAATTCCAACGTATATTACGTGATTATGGCTTGAACGTCGTGAATATGGTACAGATGATTACAACAGTCCGAACAATGTATAATAGTGTAGAAAAGACAGCGCTATCAAATGAATTATGAAACATATTCTTGAAAAACCCAAACACGGCACAAAACAATGAATTTATCATCTCTAAATCCCCCCCATATGATAAAACTAAATAAGTTCCAAAAATCTAAAAACAATTCTATCACATTCCATGATAAATTTCTCTCGCCTACGCAGACCACCTGTCCATCTATAAGGATGGATTTAAAGATGACGATATAATTCGATGTACAGCCATCCACCCGAAATTAAAATTAATGAAACCACTTCCAGACAAAGCTTCCATATTTAGCGCCGAGTTGACAGCTATCGACTTGGCCCTCGACAAATTCGGGTAAACATACAAAATTTATTATATATACTGACTCCATGTCGCTGATCACAACGCGGAAGAAAAAAATGTCTAACCCACCCATCATTAAACTACTCGACAGGATCAATAGCTTAAATACAGATAGAATATTTTATTGGATACCAAGTTATATCATTATCACAGGGAATGGTAGAATGTACACTGCAAGAAGAAAAGCATCTAGTACGAAAAAACAGACCAGTGATCTCATATACAGACCTAAAAAACCAACAATCTTATAAACATATTAGAGAGGGGTGTCAGAAGCCATGAAACTCTTGGTCAAAGAATAAACTGTTCAAAATTATATCTACTTTAGGGAGAATGGCATCAGAAACACCAAACTAGAAGAGAAGTAGATAACCCAAAGTTATATACTAAAAAGGAAGAAACTCTGTTATGTGTAGCATGCCAAGAGCGATTCGCCATGAAAAACATACTCACAAACTGCAGCAATTTTAATTTAATCCGCTTAAAAGTATTACCAAACAATAGACTTAAAAGAATTGATCCATTTTACATTAAATACTGATCCACTTTACGTATTCCAGTTTCTAAGAGAAATTAAATTGATCTCAAAATATAATTTCAAAATTATAGCCATAACTAACAGTAATTTTAATATTTTAAAAAAATGCCTCTTTAAATACAAGGCTTTATTTAGGAAAAAAAACATTAAATTGCTGTATTAAATGACTCAATGGTTGATATACAGTAAAATAAACAAACCAAACAAATAGATCTTTCTATCTAATATGAATCTAAAAAATAATAAAATTAAAATTATAAAATATTAATAAATAAGCAAGCGACATAAACAAAATACTGTAAAGGAATGAGTTCCTCATTATCCCTCTCCCATTAATAATCCAGTGACTTCTATATAGATCCTACCTAAGAAGTCTCATGTCGGAGAATCGCTTGAAACGATAGCTGATATCCAACCTGCAACTTTTATAATTATATCCACAAATACTGTAAATTTTGAACAATATATGTGTATATATTTATGTGTCTATGTGTGTGTGTGTATTATAGAAATACAGGTGACTGTCTTGATCTAACTGGAGAAAAGAGGAATTTTTTTAAAGTTATATTTAGAGTACCCACCTCCAATTTTCTGTTTTCATTTCTTGACCTTTCTTTTGATGGGTATTTCAATAAACATGTTCAATAAACTGAAAAAAGGTAAAAGAGCAAGAGAGAGAGAGAGAGAGAAGGAAGGAAGGAAGGAAGGAAGGAAGGAAGGAAGGAAGGAAGGAAGGAAGAAAGAAAGAAAGAAAGAAGCAAGCCGAAAAAAGAAGGAAAGAAAGTAAGGAAGAAGAACAAATGAAAGAATGCTGTCAAGGTAAAAAGCCTTCCGTCACCTCCAAAATGAAACAAAGTCAGGCATATAATATAATTCCTGATGAACACTCTTGAACTCAGTTTTAATTTTCCTTAAGTGTCTGCACGTGTTTTCTTCAACGTTTCGCGTCCTTCACATTTTTTTTTTTTAATTTGTGCCGGTTTGTTGTCAAAGAAAAATCCTTGGTTTTATGAGTGTCATCAGTGTGATATTACATCCGATCTTATTTTATCAGCTGATTAAATATCTGACCTCCTTTTAATTTGTTTACCATTTCTTTTTTACATGGTTTTTCCTCTTCTTTTTTCCTTTCCCGGATTTTCTGATTATTATTCTCTGTTGGATGTGCGGGCGGTGTATTGGATACCAACTCATGATGAGATATAGGAGAGCAGGTTTCGAATTCAAGTCGAATGCGTTACATTCAGTTGCGCTCAAATAACTTATGATAGATTTGAATCCATGTATTCATCCTCCAAGATGGGGAAACCACAGCTCTTCAGCTGTAGTTGGCAATCAGTCTAGAAGAAAGGTGACTTTGAATTCATATCCGTATTTGGCCATTGATCAAATCACAAGTTGTCCTTTCGCAAGGATGCTGGATACGGTCAGGGACAGAATCCAACAGAACATATTTATAGCATTGAACTGCACTGATATCATTAAATGATCATTTCGGTGAATGCAACGGAACCGCTATTTCAACGTATGTTGGCCGTAAGCCGAACATCGAGTCACGTCCCCAGTCTCGTAATCAAGAAGTGTCGTAATAAAACCGCAGTGACATTTGTGTGTCTAGAGCGCGATGCTCTGACGAAGCCCATCCTTGATCAGGCTGATATTCCTTTGAGAAATTTTCCTTTGCTTAGATTGTTTGCCACCCAAAGATAAAATATTCAATAGGCATTGATATTTAACCCATAATGGGGGAAATAACGGACAGATAACCTTCTTAACGGTATTTTTCTGAAACTGAACGTAACGAAACGGTCGGAATTCGAACTCTAGTCGCCGATTTCCTTTTACTACCTGATAACCGTTGTATTACCAGCATAACCAGTATACCGTTTCTAATGCTGGAAAAGCCCTTCCGATGACGTTTGTGTTCCTTAGTGAATTATTTTAGGGATTTAATGATATTGAAACCTTTTGATATCCCATCTTTTGGAGAAGTTTTTGTACCACGCACTTTGAGAAAAAAAAGTAGTGTAAATGTCCCCCATAAATTATCGTCTATCAGATGTTGAATGCGTCAAATATTTTCCCCATTCTTGATGAAAGTAGATGACTGACACAAAGTTCGTTCTTCAGATTCATTCGCCCTATTGTGAATGCTGCACATCTGAACGAACCCGTGTTTCCTTTGTATATGTTCACCATAGATAACGATTACATCAGAGTAAATTTCTTTTCGTTTTTAACTCTTGGGATCTTATTACACCATGAGGTTCTATGTTTAGATCCAGTTTTATAACGTCAACCATCTATATTGTGTTATCGCATACCCATTCACCAATCGTCTTAATGTCTCTGGATATAACAAGAAGAAATGAATCTCTTGATGCTTTGTATATATATCTTTCATAATGTTTTAATTGCTGTCGATTAAAGGCTTTCCCTACCTTACTTTTAAGAATTCCTTGGAAACGGCTTGTTGTAAGTTTATTTATCACCTATTGTCTCGTTGTCAATCATTAATTATTTTTACATTTTTTCTAACTTTATTAAAATTACAACTATGTAAATTCTCTATATTTTCCCTTTTAGCTGATTCTTACTTATAGTTTTATATATATATATATATATATATATATATATATATATATATATATATATATATATATATATATATATATATATATAATATTGTATTCGCGGCAACACAAACCCTGTTGCAGAAACTCGCTCAGACACATTTATTTGTTCAACACCATGTGGTTTATACTGCAACTATACAGAGCAGACCTTAGTTACAGTTTACGGGAGGGAACCTCTTATCTAGTGTAATCAACAATCTGAAAAAGCCAGCACGATGACTTGTTAGCACATCTATCGTCGCTCCTCTAATGTTCCGTCTACCCAATTTCACTCACAAAGTTTAGATAAACTCGTGATATGGTGTATATATATATATATATATATATATATATATATATATATATATATATATAGGTAACTATACTCGCCTCGAAAAAACCTTCGAATTTTTGATTTGCCAATAATTCCCTGAAACCTCTGGGTAGGTTTATCTGGCTCACTAGGTTTATCTATCTATCTATCTATCTATCTATCTATCTATCTATATATATATATATATATATATATATATATATATATATATATATTCTGCATCCAAATATTTCTTCTTTGATTCCGACTCAAGTTTTTCCTTTTCATATATTATCTCCTTTGCAAATTTTCTGTTTTATTTTTCATTCTTAAGACACATTTATCCTTTCATTTATCATACAACACTCTGCGTAATTTTTATATTGTCTCATTTTCCATCACTTCTAATCATTAAGTCTCGTTTCTCTCCTAGCAAAATCCTTTCTAACTTATTCTTCGTTTTCATATTACGAGATCCTGAAGCAAGCACTAATTTTCCTGAAATGGTGTCCATCAGAGTCATTTGAAAATGCTTTTAGTCGGACATCAATTCGTATTTCACTTTCTTTCATCTTTAATTCATGACCAATCAAATACCTTGCGGCAGTTCGTCTTTAGCTTCAAAAGTATTCAGTTTATCCATAGTGACCGCGTGGAGCATGTCTAGTCGGACTTATTTCTCTGCAAGTTTCTTACAGAGACGTCAATGCCTCGCAGGCGTGTGTCCTTCCAATACTAGATACATAAAATGTGTCTGTACATAGGTTCGCTAAGGCTGCCATTTGGTCATTAATTCACACTGTTATCGAAGATAGACTGAAAGCAATAAACCCTGCAAATGAAAACTTGACATATGTCTGTGATAAATTTGACTATAAAGTTACAATAAAATTGTTAAAATCTATACACATTTAGATATATTAAATCGAAAGTGATGTTAACTGTTCCTTTTCAAAGTGGAGATAATTTAACTAATTTTATTTACAAAAGACCTGATCTCTTCATTATCATTTGTGAATGAATTTAAAGGAATGGCGTGACTATGCGACATTTTATGTATAAAATATGACATAAGAAACAAGAATTGATAAACACTTCTTTGATAATAATTTGAAGAATTGATAATAGTTTTTTTTTTCAATTTCTTGCTTCCTTGACAACAACAATGGTTTAAATGTAACGACAATCGCAATCTTATGTCTTCCTGAAACCTGTTCTTTTATTGACTTTTCTCGCAGAAGACGTCTCATTCTCTTTCTCTTACGTCTTAGTGGCATCATATCCTTCCTTGTAGTGAAATGATTAGTGTCTTTTATGTTAACATTTCGTTAAAACTTTCATAATATATTCACTCGATGGCATTCTTTGGAGACAAAATGTTGTGATAAAACAATAATGGTGAAAATAATCGTTTCCCTAATAGAAATAATAGAAGAATTATTGTTCATGATGTTTGAAATTTATCTTTTTCTATGAAAAATATCAGGAAAGTTCACTAAATATCATTATTATTAATTTCTTTTCGAAACATTGTATTCTATTCCAATTACATGGGACAGCCAATACTAACCTGATGTGTTTTGCCATTTATTCTAATACTCCGTGTTTTTATTATGTAGCATGAATTGTTAGAATCTGATGAAGTATCGTATTCTTTAAAATCTAAATCGTTAATACTTTGGAGGCGGTTTTCATGCATTGATATAAGAAAACGGTTGTAAGCAAATGAGAGTTCCATGGCCTACATATAAAGTGTAAGTCTAAAGAAGTGCTTTAAGAATACCAATCAAAGGATTGGATTTTATGAGTTTATATAGTGCTGTATAAAGATATATATTCTTTGGTTCAAGATTACCAGCCCAAGACTATATCCTACCGAAAATACTTCTTCCAGCTGTGATTACCGTAGACGCCTCTATGCGTCCGCTCGTAATAATTGTAAACATGTCCTGAAAGTCTTTGTATACTAATAGGATGAGGCACCTTTTGTCGCTTACGCGATTCATTCATGGGAATATTGATGGATCTATATATATGTGTTAGATACGAGTAAGTTGTTAATCCTTCTCTTTTCATTCAATTTGAAATCTTACAATCTGCTGGAAAAGCAGAATGCTTTGCTCGAACATTCTCTTCCAAGTATGTCTTCCACGTGGAACTGATTTAAAATCCGCCCATGATTTCAACTCAATTGATTCCGACATAGCATGTGGTACTGACAGTTTTTTAGTATTTTTTTTTTAAATGTACTCCTGGAGTTGTACTTGTTCTTTCAATTATCTATAGTCAATGTCCTGTGAGTGAAGTCAAGGGTGAAATAGCAGAAGTAGCAGCACTCTTCGGTAGGCAGGTTTGTCTTAAGACTCCAAGATCTGCATTAGGAATTATCCCACGATACAATAATCTCGTAGATTAAAGCGTGGCTAGTAAATTTTTGTTAGATTGTGAAATCAATCTCGAAGTTTGACAGTGTGTACTTGACTTCAGTGGGACAAAAAGGGGCGAGCAATAACTGAACAGTAATAATTAAGAATTAGACGAGATATCCCTAGAACATGACATGCTGCTTCTTGCATTGCAACTCATTGGAAATCTACTTCTTCAGAACTTGGGTAAACTGATTGGTTATTCCAATTATAGACTTTTTAGTCTTCTTTCTCTTTGTTTTTGGCAAAGTGCAAAAGTTTCAAATTAATCTCGAATTGGATAAGCAAGGTCTTCCTTCGGACACGCAATATATATTTCGCTTCTCTGGTTCAACTGCCGATAATGTTAAAGCTCATTGCTGAAAGAGCATACCAAGCTTTAGATAAGGATGATGAAACTCTTTTATTTGCTTTAGATGTTTCTAAGGCGTGTTACTGGGTCTAGCATACTGGTCGTCTTCTAAAGTTAAAGGGTCATTGTATTTCCGGACGAAGTTTTTATTTGATTTAATCTTTATTATCAAACCACAAAATTAAGTTGTCTAGATTTTTCATCATTAATATTGGTATCCTCAGAGCTTTGGTCAAATGTAGACGATTTTTCTCACTAGGATCTATACTTTTTCCGTAACCTGAACACTGTTGATGTTCGGGAAGCATCCTCTTGGGTGTCGATTATACAAATTTGCGATTCGGGGATAGAAACTGATACAGTAAGTGATGCATATAGTTTTCAACCGTGTGCGTATGTATTAGGATATTTAACACGGATATCACTTTCCTTGCTTGGCCTGGCGAACTCCAAGACAACACAACCATCTCCACTCTCTAAAAGCCTGGAGAACACAGCTTAAAATCTGGATGTATATCATAGAAAAGAAAGAGCTACCAGCATCCAAACTGGTGACGCATAGCCAGTCCTCCACTATCCAATTGTAATGTTTTCTGTCACAAATGATGCGTATTGCTTGATTCCTAGATGCCAATAATGAATAAGTTAATTCTGTGTGGACATACGAACGTCCCGAACATCAATCTTAACTTTTTCGAGACTAGAATTAACTCTCTTTTAATATATCCTAATAAATTGTGCCACTTATATCTTAATCTTTTCACTCATGCGTCAAATTCGTTCAGCCACCCTCTATCTTGAGGATCTCTTGGGATTTGTAGAGGGGAAGCATTTTAAAAGAAAATATTTTGAAATGACTTATCGTGAGAAGATAACGTAACAACTCTTTTATGGAGGTGACAAGAATCAGGACCGAGAAACATACAGGTGACTCCTGAAGATATTATCCTCTCATCTGATTTTTCTCACCAGAATCTATACTTTACTTTTATAACTCTACCATCTGTCCTTGCTCTGAACACTGCTGCCACACCTGGTGACGACGAAATAGGGAACATTGCAAGAAATAATAATATGGAAGGAGCAGATATATTAAAATATGAAGTCAAATCAGCAACGGCCAACTTGAATAGTAACAAAACAGAAAGACCCGATAGGATTGAAATAGAGATGCTATTAGGTTTAGATAATTTCAATATTGAGAAAAGTACAGAAATAATAAAATGAAATAAATAACAATGGTGAGACACCGGAAGACCTAAGTAGATCTATTTTCATAGCACTGCATAAGAAGCCAGACGCCAGCGAATATGAACTTCATTGGACAGTTAGCATTATGATTTATGAAACAAAACTTGATGATAAAGCGGGCAGTAGAATCAAACCGGAAATAGAACAAGAACAGTTCAGTTTCGTTAAAGACATTGGAACAATGCATGCTATATTCACGCTAACAATTATATCAGAAAGACCATTACGAATGCAAAAGGATGTATACTTATGTTTTATAAATTAAGCAAAGGCGTTTGTTAAGGTTCGTAAATATTACTGCGTTTGCTTGGATTATGGATTACAAACGATAGCAAAAAAGCAAACATTGATAAGTATTATAAAGACGAGAAAGTTCTGAAAAGCTATGATCACCCATATATCTATATTCCCACTTTGTTCATTTAGACTATATTACCACTTAGTCTATTTACTGTTGAAATCGTTAGGTATGCGCTACGGTTTTCGAAAATGTAAATGCAGTCATCTTCTGTTTCCTTTAACCTTATGCTTTCATTGTCCTTTCTGCACAATAAAGTTTTCTCAGTTTTTTTTAAAACTCTCTGAAACACATTCAGTAGAGGCTTTATCGCTCTGCTTGGGATTACGTGATTAAAATAATAAATACACATATATTAAATTTAAAATAATGTCCACTGTGGAGTGGATGTAATGTCAGAGTATAGACATTTTTTAACCTTTCACCCTATGCAAGACAATAACGTGACTAAAACACAAAGGGTTACTGGATGTGATAGAATAAAAAATGAGAAACATTATAAGGGATGAGAACAATAGAATATATAGTAACGAATAAGACAGTAGTTAACGATTAATATTGCATTTAAAATTTTGTAGATCAAATTTGGATGGAAAACATAAAGTTACACACGGGAGAGGTGCGTGAAAAGAAACTGTTAGCATAGAACTTACGGTTACATGTAGCCAATTCAACTGTAAATTGAGGAAACATTGTTTTCAATTCTCAATGAATTGGTGCCCTGTACGGCATCCATATAGGTGTATAGATCTGACGAGGCTATTTAAAAATGACTCGAGTTATTAGGTTATTTGTACAAAAGTGCTCTGCCACAACCTATCCTTTGTACAATTTATTTAATTACTATACTAAATTTGTTATAACTGATCCAGTTTTTCAGTTCTACAATGTGAAATTTCCTTCCAATATTACAGGGAGTCCAAATTGACATCATTTTAAAAGTAATTATCATGAAAACTATTAATTCTAGCTCAATGAAATTGAAAAGTTTAGGTATTGATCACGATAAGTTTATTAAGGGACCAATTTCATATGTGTTCAATATGTGCACCCCCTGTGACACGGCACTCATCAAGTCGGTAGTTAAGCTCTTGCCAAACACGCTGTAGCATGGCTCGGGCAACATTATCCAGTACGGAAGTGATACTCTGCTTGAGTTCATCAATGCTAGCAGGAAGAGGTGGGGGCATATACCAGTCTCTTCACATAGCCCCATAAAAATCATTCACACACGGACAGGAAGAATTGCCAAAATTGTTGGCCTGGGAAATTATGTCATTTGGGGGGGGGGGAAACCCTGCACATATTTTTTTGCATTGTTACTAATAGCAGATGGGTGACAGCCAATCAAAATGGCGTTTGAATTACTAAGCAGTGTTTTTTCATTGAAATTCCAATTGTGTTTGCCGATTGAGTTTTCTCTGCTATTTGTTTTCCGAATTAAAATTATCTTATTTCGTTTGGACAATCTTTCTCGTGTCCATCTTTCCTTTTATAAGCTTCTCACTTTTGTAAAGAAGGTTCCTTTTCGTATTAATTGCACTTTCATTTTCGCGTCTGCCTGCCATTACCACTGGGTCCAGTCTTTCTTTTCTACATCCTTTGTTTTTGTCTCGATTTATTGGCTCTCCACCCCCGCGCTTCTATGGACAAGTGAATGAGGTTTCTCACATGATTGTTCAATCTTATTTTCTCTGGCAGTAACTGTCACGTCCCCGGAGATTCCCTTTGCCAAAGTCTAGCTGGCCTGAGATGCGGGCGCTCATTGATTGGATACTGTAAATCACGCTGAACGACCTACGCCGACTTGCGAACAGATTTAAAAGCCATTTACTGCAAACATAAAAGAGCGCTAAATTGACTTGCAAAACCTGGCAGCACTGCTTTAAATCCTTGCCTCTTGGAACGTTCGCTGTTTATTTAGTTCATCTTCTTATCTTTGTTCTTTTCCATCGTTTTCGCTTATTATAATTTTATTCCACGCTTTTTTATTTGTTTTTCGTGCTTTTCAACATGAATTTAACTTTTGTTTTTATTTTTAATAGCATTCATACGTTTTCCTTTTGTCTTTTTTTCCTTTTCCTTTCTATTCCCTTTTACTCTCTTTGTTTTAATTTTCTTTCCTTTTCTCATGACTTCCCTAATGAACTAAATTCTCGTGATTTTTCTTTCTTTCTTTCTTTCTTTCTTTCTTTCTTTCTTTCTTTCTTTCTTTCTTTGTCATTGCCTTTTCCTTACCGCTCACTGCGTAATCATTTTTTTGTTCTTTTCTATTTCTTTTGCATTCTTTCTTTCTTTGTTTTTCACGATTACCTGTGTCAGTAAAACTCCTACAATGTTTTAATTTTTAAATTATTGACTTTTCTTTCTTTCTTTCTTTCTTTCTTTCTTTCTTTCTTTCTTTCTGTCTTTCTTTCTTTTTTTCTTTCTGTCTTACTTTCTTTATGTCTTTCTTCACACCTTTTTTTGTCATTTAAACTTTTATAATTTTTCCATTTTCTTTTTCGCCTACTTGTTTTTTTTTGTTTCTTCTTCAATATTTATGTTGTTATTTAAACACACAGAAGTTAGATACTCATTCC
Organism: Acanthosepion pharaonis; assembly: GCA_903632075.3. Taxonomy (NCBI): domain Eukaryota; kingdom Metazoa; phylum Mollusca; class Cephalopoda; order Sepiida; family Sepiidae; genus Acanthosepion; species Acanthosepion pharaonis. The sequence goes on from CAHIKZ030003683.1 coordinate 730,678, forward strand.
CACCTTTCTTCATTTCTTTCTTTCATTTACATTATATCTTTCTAGAAAACTACTTCACATATTTTCTTATAAATCATATCTCTGTTTTTTCTTATGATTTCATTCCCGAGCAAAATTCTACGGATACTATTTTTCTCTACATCTATTTTCCATTATTTCATTTTATTTCATGTATTTTCTCATGTAAAGAAAGAAGCCATTTTAATGATATCAATTTATTATCTTCAATCCGATTTCATTTTGTTCTCATTTTCATCTTCAGTCTTCGTACTTCCTGTTTTGTTCGTCTTCCTTCTATTGATTCCTTACATTCTGCACCTATGTCAGCAAAGTTCATACTTTTCATTTTTCATCACTTTTTTTTATCTCTCTTCTACCGTCTTTTTCTCGATTTCCTTTTATAGATTTCTTTTTATTTTATTCCTTTAAATTATCTTCAGCGTCTCGTAAGTTCTCCCCCCCACCTCTAGTTTTACGTTATTCACTCAATTACTTCTGATCTTTCTTTCAGCTAATTCTTCTTTCCCTTGCTCTTACGTTTCTTTTTCTTTATTGTAATTCATCATTCGACACTATCGATTTCCTTTGTATTGTCGATATTAGAAAATCGTTTATTTTTTTCCATTCTATCTTCATTTTTTCCTCCTTCTTCACCTAACACTTTTTACGCAGTTATATTTATTCTCACCTCTTATTTAATTTTCGGAGGTTTCTCTCTTGACGTCATATTATTTGACTCCATCTACTTTGAAATTACTAACAGTTGTTTCTTAATGGGCGTATCATTTTGAGGATGTGAAACGAAATAAAAATGACGTTTAACAACACAGAATTCACAAATCTTATTCTCATGAATGATTGAACGAAATCGGCGATAACATTCTGTTGCTGTTATCACTTTAAAAAAAAGATAATGGCTGAATTGAAAACGTAGAATCTACATTTGACGTTTCGTGCGAAGCTTCTAGTTCCTACTTTAGAAAGTAGTATAAAACGGAATAGAGTTGTTCAAAGATTTATTGTGTTTGTAAGTTATTAGATTGAACAACATCAATTCTCCAGAAGACAACTTCTAAGAGTAAGATTATAATTGCGGAAAAGCCAGAAGACAAAGATGAACATGTGATTTGTCAGTTCAGGACGTGTACGATCATGGTTCTCCAGAATATCCTGTCCATCTTAGACTTATGCTATGTTTGACACTTAACCATTCCTTTTAGTTTGTTAGTTCTGGGTAGGATGATAAACTACATCTTTCAGCAAGGCCTCTGATCGGGAGATTGCGTGTTTTGATAAATGTGAATCCATCTCTTAATTGCTATTGTTCCCAGGTGCTCTCTTAACCGGGTCTCAGCTATAGACAAATAGTGAACGCCCCAACAACATCAACAACTAAAGCACTATGAACGTACAAAAGTGCATTTTATAGTAAAAATACCAGCAATAACTTTTATATAAATAGCTATTATAATAGCTATTGTAAACTTTCCAAGAATACATCAATCAGAAATGAAGAACTCTATGATATTAATCTATATAATATCCTACAATTTCTTAAATTAATCTATATTCCAAAAGATAACTTCAAAAAAACTACAACATAAAACACATATATCACCACCTCTAGTAATTACGTTCATGCAAACATATTCGCAAAAGCTGAATATCATCTACCATGTATTCAAATGTGAAAACATAATAACATATACCATACTTTTATTACTTCAAAGCTCCCAAAAAAGTTAAACTTAAATGATCCATAAGGATGTTGATATGCCGTTAAATAAAGAAGCAATCAAATCCCGTTAACTGATCTCCCATCAATTCACGTAAAATCTTAAAGTTACTCGTTGATTCCTTCTACATCGCATCCACAAAATTATATTTTAATTATTGAATATTCCAAACTAATATTCCACTTATGTTGTCCCAGACATGTCGACTATCTTTTTATACGTTAAATAAGTACATATTTCTAGTTCCTATTATCTATAGGAATACCCGTTTCTTCATGCGTTCTGTCTATTCATTGTTTGTCTGTAGAACCAATTTTCGTTCATTTTGACATTTCCTATGTGTCTGGTTTCTTCAGGGCGTGAGTGATCATTTCCCACACGATTCATTGTCCTTTGCTGCTTTTAGTAATGTTTGTGTTTTTGCTATCTCTCCTAATCCATCTTCTGGCAACCATTTACATAAGGTCATTGGGTAGGTTATATACTGCTTTTCTATGCCCACCTCGCCTTCATTATATCCTGTGTGTATCAAACCTCCTTAATCTCTTTCATCATTTTGTACCATGAATATTTCAACTGCCTGTTTATGATGCTAAGTATAAATGTGCTTTCTGTTACTATTTTCTCTAAAACTTCTTTGCTCCTATGATCAGTCCATGTTATTCCCGGCATTCTTCTATAGAATCCCATTCTTGTTGCTCTAGTTTTCCTCTGAATCTCTGTAGAAATGGTTTACCATTCACTGTCATAAAGGAGAAACGGTATTGCATAGCAGTTCCGGTTTTTTTTGTCTTTGCTTCTGACGAAATTTTCCTGTTTCTTAATACTTTGCTTGACTACTGATTTAAAAGTTGCATTTTCTGACCTCTATTAAGACATTGCATATTTAATTTTTTTGTAATTGCTTGATTTTGTTTCCTCCACTATCATTCGTATGTTGGTATGTTCCTTTTGCTGACAACTATACATAAGCATTCACCTTTAAGTACGAATCTGTGTATGAGTGAAAGATAAAAATATTAATACTTTACAGTATTTGGCTAGCGTGGCTGTTCCTTGACTGTTTTCGTCTGTTCGCTGTTCTCTCCGGCCTGGTATGCTCAATTAAATAAAGTTCCCTCTTCGTCATTTCAGATTTAATTTAGTTTCCTACTGATCAAAGGCTGCGACAACGAAACAGTCTTAGGCATTATCTTTCTATTCAGAACTTTATCTTTTAACAATTTCTCACAGGCGCTTTAAAATATTATCGGGTATTTACTGATTTACGCATTATCCAAGAACTTGTATTATCGATAGGAAGGATTCGGTTGTACAATTGACATTCGGAATAAATTGACAGATGTAATGATTATGAATTAAACAATGATGCTTCTAGAACATCCATTATATTTACCTAGAATTATTACATTGACGAATGTACATTAAACATATTTTTTAAAAGTAAGGTTCACCTTGAAACTTTATCAAACAAACAAATGTTTCACCGGAACTTTATTATCATAAACTAAAATACAACTCGATATATTAGACTTCCCAGTACCAAAGAAAATGCTTAGTTTCTTTCTTTCTCCTAAAGTACATTTTGCGCGCAATTAGAGTCTAACAATTTGGAAAGACTCAGTTTCATACAATTCACTGTCTCATTTTGGAATCGATTTCCATCAAGACATTTTTTAAAAAAATATTCACAAAATAGTAAAATTGGTAGGGATGAATTTCGAAAGGTAATACCTTTCAGGATTATATTGATGAATTGAAAGTTCATCAGAAGATGCCAGGTTGAAAATAATACCTGCAATAAAGATGGAACCTATTTTGTAAAACTGAGATCGCATTTCTGAACTGCTAGACAATTCGTTTAAAAACAACCATTCTCGATCGGGTTGGATATTTTTAAGTATTTATTTCACGGTGTGCTAGAACAAAATAAAGAAATAAGTTTATTACAAGGTTTTTACAATATAGTTAAGACATAGTTCTTTCAATATCTTTGAAAATATATATTAATATTTTAAAGATGTTCATTTAAAAATCTAAAAGAAAATAATTCAATTGTTTCAAGAGTCCATATAATGGTTTCAAAGAAATTAATTAATACTCTACTAAAAAAAGTTCTTTGAAAGTAAGTCATTCAAAGACCTTTTCAGATGGCTCTTTTAGATCGACTTAAATATATTGAAGACTGGAAGGAAGAAGCTGTGGTATAATAATTTGAAATGTAATTTTCAAAGATGATAGCTTTTGAAAATGGTTCAAATCCTTTATCTCAATAAGAGATTCAGTATTTTTGAAGAAGAGAACCATTTCAAATAATGCCAGCTTATTTTCAATAAAGTGAAAATTTTCAGTATTTAAAGCGATATGAAAGATGAAAATAATAAATATTTAAAATGAAAATATTTAAAATGAAAATATTTAAAATGAAAATAATAAATATTTAATAAAATATTTTCAAATAAGTTACTTCAAAATGTAGGGAAACATTTTGAGATACATATCATATCACGAGTATTATTAAAATGAATGCCGAATGCTATAATATTTAGAGAAAGGAGGACTGTTTAATGTGGTTTAATATTTGAAAGAAACACGATTTTGAGACAATATTTTTAAAGAATACAATAATTAAACAAATACCGTATTTTCAAAAGGAAATCTTTTTTATTTGATCCTTCAAAATAATGGCAAGAAAACAATTCAAAAACGGATATTTTGTAGAGAGAATCCTATCTTGTGATCTGATGAAATATTACGAAGAAAGGAGATATTTATACGCTTTCATATCTTGTCAGAAATTTCAATAGCAAAAACGTTTTAAAATTAGTAGAGAATAACAAGTTCTTATGATATTTATCAAAAGACATAGTGACAAACTGTAACTTACGGGAATATTTAAATGTGATCGGTGTAGTATTAATATTGTGACATGCTATGATTTGTACGATCAGATATTTCAAGATAAGGTTTCATATGTACTTTAATATGGTAACTATCAATAATTTTAAAAATGGAAAATGATCAAGGATAGAGGACGATTTGCCCTTTTACAAATAGAGTCTTGATGCTATGTTTATGGAGAGCTCGTCTAAATAAAGCTAGAACATTACTAATGAATGAAACTTTCCCATAATTAGAGCAAATACATAGTAGAATTATGTCCCTAGAGCTTACATTAGCTTACATTAGGTGGCATTTAAGCCCATGATTCTGTTTCACAAATAATGTATGAGGTTTATGTTATATATATATATATATATATATATATATATATATATATATATATATATATATATATATATATATATATATGTGTGTATGTGTGTATAAATGTGAACATTGAAGTCATCACTTAGAGGCGGCAGTCTGTTTCATGCCATGAGTGCTGTTTTTTTCTCGGCTATTTATAAATACGAGTCAGTGGTACATTGTGGATAGTCTATTTTGGCGGTTATTTTGCCGGAAGTCGTTTATTTGTTTATTTATTATTCATTTATTTGGGTTAAATTATTTTGCGTGTCTTTATTTATTTTTTTATATTTATTTTTATTTCTTACGTTATATAATTTTTTTTTTAATTTTAAAATTTGTTTTTATAGCTTATTTAATAGTTTTGTTTTGGTTTGAGAAGATAATTAAAGCTATATATTCAATTTCGCGGTTGATTGTTGTAGTTTATTCTAACTATTATTTTGGCAGGAGCAGTTTTTTAATTTGTTTATTACTTCATGTATTTATTTGAATTGATTATCTTTATTTGTTTTTTCTAATGGTTAATTTATCGGGATCGGTTTGTTAGTTTGTTTATTTATTTGGATTAATTTCGATTAATTTATTTTACTTGTTTTTTGTTTTTTATTTATTATACTCTATATTTTTAATTACTCATTTCGTTTTTCGATTTTTAATTAACGTATAGTTAATTTTATCGTTATATAACAGTTATAGTTATGTTTTTCGTCCGATTTTTGGTTTGATTTTTATAGTCTAACTAATATGTTGGTCATAATGTTTTTTTTTAATTTGTTTATTATTTACTTTATTTATTTGGGTTCATTGATTTTGTTTTTTATTTATTATTCTGTTTCGTCTATTCTAACGGGTGTGATTTGGTAATTTGTTTGTGTTAATTTATTTTACCTATTTTATTGTCATATTTTTATTTATTTATTTATTTCATATGTCTTTGTCGATATAGAGAAGCTAAGAAAAGGTAAATCTGATTACTATATAGAGAATAAATAAAAGATATTACGATTCATTCCATTTGGATGCTGAATTTGTACGTTATTAGTCTTTACACCAAGGTGTCCACAACGACAATTTCTCTGGCACCAACGCTGCATCACAGGTTGAATAAACGACGAATAATTTATAATTAGATTTCATTTTATCTGCTTTATTTTTGAGGTGGGGAGCCGCAAAGTTGTAGCAGCTTTTCTTGGAGGAAGACCGAGCAGGAAGGAGGTAGCGAAAACGCCAGTGGCTTGCCATTAACACGTGAAGGCACATGTCCCCCCACTGTTGACGCTACAGCATGCCAAGAAATCTGTGAGCAGAATCTGTCTTCCCTCTTTTATCGCTATAAATATACTGTCTTCGCGCGTTTTTCAGTTTCACATAAACACTTAAACAACCAAAATCCATCACTGTCTTGATTTCACGCCCACACTCAGTTCAAGTCGTCAAAGTACTGATATGTACGGTAGGGGTTGCCATTTCTGGCCAGTTTATGCATTCTGTAATACGTGGATTATTTTTTGAAGAAAGAATTTCACTTATTGAAACACCTGGTTAATTTCCTGTAGATTGGACGAATTTTATAATTTGTTATCATAATCAAAATAAAATATTTTCTTTAAAGGAACCGACCAATAAATAAAAAGCCACTCATCTGTCATTTGAGGTGAGTGTTCCATCTCCTGATTATAATATGCGCATTCGTTACAACGTCTAAAAATCATCCTTATCGAATCTGGATAATATTTTTCATGTGCTGTTTAGAAGAGTGTTTCCTGAACTGGGAGGATGAGTATAATTAGAGGATCTGGTAAAATATATATATATATATATATATTTTAAATGGCATTTCTGTGATATGGAGTAACATTTGGATGACTGGAAATTTTACCATCTGCTCTCATAGGAAATAACGGGATGTTTATCTGAATATGGTAGGATATTATGAAATACATTGTTAATATTTTGAAGTAATTTAATTTTACAAGCTGCTATTTTAAGAAAGTGATTTTTTGACTGTTCAGCACACAAAGTCTTTTAAAATCTGCAATAGAATTATCAAATAATCCGTTTTCCAAAAAATGTATTAGTTTTGTAGAAACGAAATGTCAGTGCTTAATGATGATGAAGCGATATTCAGTATATAGTACAACCATTTCACTCTGAGAAATATATTGAGAATTTGTGATCAATTATTTTAGAAGACCGCGTCGTGTCTTTTGATGCTGAATTGCATATAGTGATATCTAGACCCGCCTATCCGAAATATTATGGGGACAATATTTTGAACAGAATTTTGCTGCTATTTTCCGACGGATTTTTCTTGTCATTTTGATGTGATAGTTTCATCATAAGATTCAACATTTTAAAAAGGCAGATATTTTCACTATCTGGGATAATTGTAGAAAATACAATTTCTTGCTCATATTCTACATTGTGTTGTATCTGTCTATGGAGGCAATATTAGAATCCAGTAAATAAAAGGTGTTTACTTAAGACGGATTATATATAAAGGTGTTTCATTAAGACGGTTCAAAATCAGCAGTAAATATAATCAGTGTTATTAGTGAAAATTTATGTATTTCTCTACTGCATCATATTATGTAAGTTATGGCAATTATGTATAAAAGATAATATCGCACAAATATCCACAAAATCTGAAAGGAAAAAAACTCATTAGACGCTTAAACTTAATTCACACTTAAAATCGGAAACGGAAGTTATTCGAACACCATTTATATATATTTTTTTAAATTGAATTTGTAAAAATCTCGAACAATATTTTAGGTAATTTAACTTTACATTCATTTAAGAGAGGTTTTCGTGACTTATTGATGTAGAGTTATAAAGTGATATTTTGTATCGATTAATACAAACCAATGAGAATATAACGAAAAAAGATTATTTCATTTACTGAAACTTTTAAGAGGGTATTTTTGTCATTTTGATATGGGGAGCTTCAGAATCCGTAACATATTTTTTTTTAAAAAAGGCGGATTTAAAACATTATTTGGAATAAACGAAATGCGCAAAGTGATTATCAGAAGAATTATTTTATGCTTTTGCTCTGTACATTTTAAGAATCTCCTTTCTCCTTATTATGCTAAGGTTTCTTGCATTTGGCAATCAATTTTGAATAAATCGATTTGCACAATAGAAAATTAGTTCATATCTTGTGGTTTCCAAGAAAATAAGATCCTCTCGTAAAAAAGGACTTCTTGGTAATTACCATTTTTTTGCGTTTCATTATTTTGTTAGTGAGTTTTAACTTTTGATGATAAGGAGAAATTCACCATCTGCTACAATATTCTGAAAATAGGGGGCCATTGTTGAAAAGAATTGCAGTATGTCTCAAATTTAATTTAATAATCTGTTTCACGAATATTTGAACTGAAGGTTTTGAACACCAATTTACGAATAAATGTGAGGTTATTTTCGTAAGGAACTTTCATAGACACTCAAATTCCAATGAACCTATTTAAGATATGATTGGAATCTCTCAAAGTTGATATGTGCTAAACTTTATTTTCATATCATAATCATTATTATGTTTGTGCAAACAAAGTATTTTCTAAAGAATTAGTTGATTTTATTTTTGATCCGATATATTTCATCTTACGTTAAACGTTTTATTTATTGGTTACACGGGCTTGGACAGACATTCCTCTTTTCGTCTGTTGGTCTGTGAATTTGGGTCCAGTGGAAAATACGTTCGTTTTATTAAAACTTAAGAATGCACAGGCTGGTAAGCGGATATATGCACGATTTTAAATACGATACGATGTAAATAGAAGTCATTAATTCCTTCGACATTACGTTGATTTAGTCATCTTTTTGCATCAGTTTGCATCTTTTTTTAATCATTTTGCATCTGTTTTGCTTCTTTTTTGCATCTTTTTGCATCTTTTTGCATCTTTTTTGCATCTTTTTTAATCATTTTGCATCTGTTTTGCTTCTTTTTTGTATCTTTTTGCATCTTTTTTGCATCTTTTTGCATCTTTTTTTAATCATTTTGCATCTGTTTTGCTTCTTTTTTGTATCTTGTTGCATCTTTTTTGCATCTTTTTGCATGTTTTTTGCACCCCTTGTATTATTATATAATTGGCTGTACTTTTATATTGATTGAATTTGTATTTTTTACATGGATTCCAAACATATTAGAAGGAATCTTTTCATTTTTTTCTTTTACTAACTGATATCTGCTAAAAAAGAACGAAACTAAAACTACATTTTCTTGTATTCTGACTCAATCTCAGAGAATGTAATTTACGCAAATTTAAACCAATTATTTTGTTTTAATATCAGATATAATATTTTGTGAACATAAAAAAATAATATCACATCATCTTAAAAGATATTTAGGAGAGCAACAAAACATTATTTCTTGAGGTAGGCTTCTTTTTCATTAATATTATTTTTTAACAGTGAGTAGTGGTTAATAATAACATTTTATACAATACAAATAGAATATAATTGTCAGAAAAAGCAACGTCATAACGAAAAAGACGGGAAATAATGAGCAAATATTTTCATATTAAATTTCATTCTTTCATAAAAATGATATGTTACAATTTTGATATATTATAACCGATGAATAAATCGCTTGTAAAATATAAAACATGTAACGCTTTACAATAAAAGAAAAATCATTACATTACATTACTTCTTCTTCTTCTTCTTCTTCTTCTTCTTCTTCTTCTTCTTCTTCTTCTTCTATGTGTCGTGTCTCTTCAGGACATCGGTGATCATGGCTCTTCACAATTTCTTGTCTTTTGACACTCTTACCAACGTCTGTCTTATTTCCACAACTAATCTTTATTCTGCCAACCATTTACATAAGTTCTTTAGGTAGGTTATGGGGTGATTTCCTATGTCCCTATTGTATTAAATAGGTCTTGTGAGTGTCAAACTCTTCTAAGCTATTTTCATCATTATATGCACCAGACATTTCAACTGTTTTTTTTTCCTGATTCAATAAATAAGCGTCCTTTCAGTTTCATCTTTTCTCTAAAACTTCGTCGACACTCACATGGTGTTTTCAACATGCTTCTGTAGAAACATATTAAATAGATTTAGAGTTAGTCATACCAAATTAATGTGTGTGATATATTCATGTTTAGCATGATGTAACAAATAAGGAGAGTGCCATTGTCTACATTTCTTCTTGGCCTCAGTTTAAACTGAATCCAAATTTTTCCACTGGATATAAACTAACATTTAAAACTATAGTTTGTAAAGTGATATATATATATATATATATATATATATATATATATATATATATATATATATATATTAGAAACTAAAGAATCAGAAACTTTATGCAAAATACTTTCCTAGGAATTCAAAGAAAAGTTCACAACATATAAAAATACGTTAAAAATATAACATGAGTCATATCGGTTAAATAGGCTGTATACATTGGATACTATTTTCAGGAAATAAAATTTCGTCCATTTGAGATGGTTCAATTTGTCTCGAATTCTTGGAGGCGCCATGTAGATATCCATGATTATGTATTTCCGCCTTGCCTGTTATGTCTCTGGTGGTCATTACCAAATAATCATCGATTCGGATATTTCTTCAGGGATACTGTGTATATGCACAATTACTCTGCACATACCCAACGGCTTTCAGCTTGTTAGTGATCATTAACTATATGTCATTTTTAAAATGGCTACAGCCGTGGAAACGTCGTTAATATTTCTTTCTCACTATATTCTTGTTCTTCCCATGGATAACTGGCTGAATGTTAGCATTAATTTGATTGGTTGTTGCTAAAGTTACGTCATCAGTATTTTTAATATTTTGTTTGTTTTCTATATCTCATTTTCTCTCTCTCCGTACAGTTTTGTTTTGGGAGATGACGCGAAAAAACGTAGTCGAAATTCATGTTCAACTTTGAGATAAAATATATGTCGGAATGACATTAAACTTACTAAATACAAGATGCGGTAGTCTTCTTGATAATATGTACTTATTCTTGCTTCAGGGATTGTTCATATGGAAGTTATCAGTTAGCTGATGCAAACTGTCGTAGATGTTCGGGTAGACAGAAATATTTAGATTTCTTATTAGGGAAACAGTGATATTCAAACCACAGAGACTTACAAACTCATGCTAATTGGTGGTGAAAATGGCTTAAGAAATCCAATATATTTTATAGCCTACGGCTCTATCTGTAAAATCCAATACGTTTTTCAAGAATATTGTTGACTGACACTTGTCCTACCATAGATTACAGGAATACGTTTATGTGTTGAAATGATGGCGAATAACTTCAGATTGTGTTTGGTTTGGTTTGGTTTGTTTTACGGCATATCAACCTGAATGGGTCATTTAAGGCCCACAATTTTTTTTTCCTGGTAATATTTTTGTTCTGTAGCTGGTAATATTATTTATAATGCATTTTACCACAGTTTCAGGGTTAACGATTTGCCCATAGCTTGGACCCTAAAAGGTGCTACCACCCTGGGTTAGGGCCGACCTGGAAACACCAGCAATAAAGAGGTAGTTCCCAAAATCTTCCTAATCAGAGGTCTTGCTGTTGGACATATTTTATCGTCTTACCCATGACGCGGATGCAGTTTATCGTCTTACCCAGGACGCGGATGCAGTTTTTCGTCATACCCAGGAATCTGCTTCATATTATTATGTGACAAGGGGAATTTTCGCGAAAATGTTCTGCTTTTTATCTGTTGTTCACCTGAATCAATTTGTTCTAAATTCTCTTGGTGGTATTTTGTGACTTTTGCTTAGATTTGGGCATTTTCGTGCAATTGCAGTAAATACGAGGGTGGGTTGATACGAGGGTAATTAATAAATACGAGGGTGGTTCGCAGGCTGGCTATAAAGTGGTGATACTAGTTATGTTAAATCTTGCATACATTAATTTCAATTCTTCTTATTAATAACTGCGTTTTTAATTTCCAGATAAACTATCATCTCACTGGTCAAAGAGAACCGTTCACCAGGCTGATTAAAAATGTCAATAGCAGTCATAACATCATCATCACATAGATAATGGTTCGCAGTCAAGTGTTCTTTCGTATGACAGATGACGCCAAGAAACTTAATCGAAGTTCCTGCTCGACTTTTAAATAAAATATGTCAGATAGTCAAATTAAGAAAATAGTGACGGTGATCAACTTATTCAAAGTCACGGTCACCCACAGCGGCCATTGAAACCAAGGACTGGAGTATTGTCCTGCTAAAACAATGTCAGTTTTCCTGGATGTTTGTTCTTGGTTTCCTTTCATAACTACTCCAGCAAGTTGAAATATTACTCTATATTGATGTGTGGCTCTTTTGAAGATATTCAATAAACACAATGACTGTTGCGTCTTAAAAAGATAGGCCATCACACTCCCTTCAGATTAAATGATTTTAGCTTTCTTGGAAGCACGTCAGGAGGGGTGTTTCCACTAGGTAGATTGTTGCTTTGTTTCCAGCTAAAAGTGATGGGCTTAACACACATCCTGCGTTAGGAAACGTACAAGGAAAATTTTGTGGTATCAAGGAAAACTCGTTGACACTTTTGTAATGTTAAGAAATACTCGTTGTCACTTTAGTAATGTTCATTGTAGTAGAGACTTTGTAATAGTTGATACAAAAATAGTAACGCCGTTGAACAATACTGTTGTCCAACCCCTTCGAATAACACTCGTACTAAATAATACTTGCTCGATAATACTCGAATAGTAATTCGTATAATGAAATAGTATAAAAAAATAGGTGTCCGTAGAGTAGAAATAGTGATCCGAATAGTAATGGAAGATAGAACAGGAATAGCGATCGATTAGACGTCACGGGACGTCCTACTTATGCGTTTCCTATATGGTCACGTGATCTACTTAATTCAATAATGAGATCGCTTCTGTTTGTTCACTGGCAATCTATGTTCAAACATGTTATTTATTCCTATATAACAGAAACCAACTCTGTATCAAACAATGTCATATATTCCCGTCATTTGATCATTCTGATGCTAATTGCTTAGGTGTCAGAAGATGTGTCACCCACCGTGTAGAAACCTTCATTATGCCAAGTTCATTGTGCAAAATATTCTCAACCCTCTCGTAGGATATGCTAATAGCATTGGCTATTTGATTTATTTGAGTTATAGTCAATAGGCTATCATCCATCACAGTGTGGTGAAAATAATCAATGTTTTCCTTAGTTGTAGCAAATCCAGGATGTTGAGACATTGTGTTACCCTCAAGACGCTCTATTCTCCTCCTAAATTCAGCTGCCCACTTTTGCACTGTTCATACAGTTGGAGCGTCATTCCTTATGTAGCAAATACTTCAGCATAAATGTCATTGGGGTCTAAACGCGTTTTCTTTAAGAATTTGATAATATATGCAATGCGGAATCACAATTTTTCCATAGTTTCGGCCATAACTACTCCGGTTCAGATTGGACCTAGGGACAACAACACGATCCTCAAAACATGCTATCTCTCGATCACAGACATTGCTGCCCAGGATTGAAGTGCTACGAAGGACAGAAAATTGTAGAGAGCGATGAACGGTAATATTCTGAATAGGCACATGGCATAAAAAAAGAAATCATATGTTATAAATTCAAAGGTCAGCCAATCAATACAATCAGACACTTTGTTGCAGAGATAATATTAACGTGAGGCTTATTCCGGATAATATAATATTTTCATAATTACTATCTATATAGTTATCACGCGACTAGAATATGCTAGGTTATATTTTCGTATATATTTAAAATATATTATAGTAAAAATAAAATATAAATTCTCAAATAACAATAAAGTCAACGTAGCTAGAACAAAGGCAGTAAGAATAAATAATTGGATATTGGTTTAACATTGTTTAGGCATACTGTTTTATCTCTTTTTCTCTATCTATCTCTATACACACACACACATATATATACATACATATATATATATATATATATATATATATATATATATATATATATATATATATACCCCGTTCGAAGGGCAACTTAATGTTTCGTTGCACTTCGAACGTAGGTATACTGAATATTTATTAATATATACTTCTTATATATTTATTTACACCTTAAATTATATAAATATTTATTTGTTTATCTGTGTATACACGCTAATGCATATCACATTATTTGTTTTATCCAACTTAATATCTATCTATCTATCTATCTATATCTATCTATATATATATATATATATATATATACATTGTGTATTTAGGCAGCATATTTTCATTTTATACGTTTCATTAAATAATATAGACAAGTGTTGTCTATTTATTTTATGTAAAAATTTTTCGTATCTTCTGATAAGTTTGGTAACATTATCATTAACCGAAAAAAAAATTCACAATATTTATCCATTATTTTTTAATAAAATCTAAGCTTTCGGCTTACTCAAGCCATTATCAAAGATGTAATTACAAACATATCAAACAATATACGGACACGACAGCGATGATAGTCTGTCATTGTTTTGTTTACATAGTGGATCACTAAGCAACGATGAACACGCGCATATAAGACGCTAGAAGCGAAAATCGCACCGCATCTCATGACGTCACACATGACTACACGAGAGTGAATTGTAGAATGAAATAAGGAAAGCCGTTGGTATAAACCAATGGCTTCTGTTACCAATTATAGAAATTATAGACATTTAAGAATATTTGTAGAGATTCCATAGTTGATTTTGTTTTAGGTTGGGTTTTAACTGTTTGATGTATAATGCTTCAAGTATTTTTAGTTTTTTGTCTATTGTTTTCATGTCGAAGTATAGTTGTGTTTTCGACAAGTATTTTACGGAATTGTGTGTGCGGGCAGGCATGTTGTTTTAAATGCCTAAAAATGTTAGAGTTTTCATTAAAATGTAGTGTCAACCGTCGTGAAAGCGAGTTTGTGGTGTGACCAACATAAATATTATTTAATTCGTTGGAGATACACTCTCCCAAAGGGCAGGAATTTATAAACTATGTTGGTTTTTGCAAAATATAACTGGGGGAGAAGAATCATTGCGAAGTATTAAGTTGGATATCCTAGATTTAGTGTTGTATATGATTAATTTAATTTTTTTTGCTAGGATCTGTAGTTGATATATTAGAATTTACTAAATTTTTTAGTATGTGTTCATCTTGTTTATAATTAGTATGCATTTGATTACGATATAGGAGATTAATATATTTGAGATCAGTAGAAGCAGTATTATGTACAATTTGCTTATTATTGAGATTTCTAAGAAAGCATCTTATTTGTTCATCAACTATATAGTTTGGAAAGCTATTATTAATAAGTGTCTGTTTTATATTCTTTTAGTTCACTGTAAAAAAATCTGTTTGGTGGATGAATTAGTTTCTGCACGATGTATTAGATTCTTTATAATTGCTATTTTGTAGTAATATGGGCATTCGCTCTTGTAGTTAAGTGTACATGAATTTATGCTTGTAGGTTTTTGTATGGCGAAATAGTAAATTTGTTATTATTTGTGTTTATCAATATGTCAAGGAAGGGATTTTTATTATTAGTATTGAGTTCATATGTGAATTTAAGGACAGAATTATTTTGGAACCGTTTTTGAAGTTGAATTATTTCATCTGTATTTTTTAACTAACATAAGAATATCATCAACGTATCTTAGGTAGATTGATGGTTTTTAAAATCTGTAAATAACTTATTTTCGAGGTTATTTATTTATGTTCACCACAAACTCGTTATTTTCACGACGGTTGACACTACATTTTAATGAAAACTCTAACATTTTAGGCATTTAAAACAATATGCCTGCATTGCAGGTTTTTCACACACAATTCCGTAAAATACTTGTCGAAAACACAACTATACTTCGACATGAAAACAATAGACAAAAAACTAAAAAATACTTGAAGCATTATACATCAAACAGTTAAAACCCAACCTAAACAAAATCAACTATGGAATCTCTACAAATATTCTTAAATGTCTATAATTTCTATAATTAGTAACAGAAGCCATTGGTTTATACCAACGGCTTTCCTTATTTCATTCTACAATTCACTCGTGTAGTCATGTGTGACGTCATGAGATTTGGTGCGATTTTCGCTTCTAGCGTCTTATATGCGCGTGTTCATCGTTGCTTAGTGATCCACTATGTAAACAAAACAATGACAGACTATCATCGCTGTCGTGTCCGTATATTGTTTGATATGTTTGTAATTACATCTTTGATAATGGCTTGAGTAAGCCGAAAGCTTAGATTTTATTAAAAATAATGGATAAATATTGTGAATTTCTTTTTTCGGTTAATGATAATGTTACCAAACTTATCAGAAGATACGAAAAATTTTACATAAAATAAATAGACAACACTTTTTTTATATTATTTAATAAACGTGTATAAATATATACATATATATATATATATATATATATATATATATATATATATATATATATATATATAAAAGAATTGCGATCAAATATGGATTAGAAATATATACGCACGCAACC
Organism: Acanthosepion pharaonis; assembly: GCA_903632075.3. Taxonomy (NCBI): domain Eukaryota; kingdom Metazoa; phylum Mollusca; class Cephalopoda; order Sepiida; family Sepiidae; genus Acanthosepion; species Acanthosepion pharaonis. The sequence continues at coordinate 747,126 of CAHIKZ030003683.1, forward strand.
ATACGAATAGATACCCCGACAGGCATATTCCTTTTATTTGGGAGCTGTTTTTTAATATAAACTATACTTTTATAAAATGCACATTTACAAGTAAAATTCAATAGGATAATGTTTACATTAGAATTTTTATGTATATATCCGTTTCAGTATTTTCATATCTATCTAGGTAGCTATTTCACTCGTATAAAAGCCACGCATCTATCTATCTATCTATCTATCTATCTATCTATCTATCTACGACTTGTTCATGGAAAATCATTAACTCCTAAAACTAAAAGTATTTTTCGATAAATCAATTCCTGCAATTCATTCGCCGTCAAGATGACTGCTCGGAAATATTGTTCCATGTTGGCGCTTTTCGATCACGTGATGTAATCGGTGTTATCTTCACACTGTAGTATATGTGATTTTTCTTTCGCAATAATTTAATGCTCTCATAAATTTTAACTGCGTAACTTTCATTGGTTCATGCCTTAAAGTGTAATTATTTATTCAGCGAGGTGAGTTTGTTGCTAACAATGTTATCGGCATGAGTTAACAAGGATGTTGATCTATTCTGGAACATTGAAATCGATCAATATTTTCCTAGCAACGACACGTTTGGGAAATATATCATACCCTGATTATACATTTCCTAACACAATGCTTGCAACGTCACTGAGACAGCGTGTTTATGATAGGCATTCCAAATGACATTTGAGTTCGGGGAAAATAGATTTTGAATGGGCATTTGTCAAGGCACATTTTTTTTTCTAACTAGGAGGGAAACATAAAAGATATATTCTTTTTTATGGACACTACCAGCAGATTTTCTCAATCTTACCGTTCTTTCTCCTTTTCTCACCCTCTCTATATCTATGAATATTTCCCATCTTCCTGTACAACACGGGCGATCATAATTTTGCACACCTTACTCTCTTTTCTCGCGAGCAAACATAATATTTTCGTTACTGTCACTCTTTTCTGCGTTACACGTTCCTTCCTTCAATTATACAGTTGGTTACATCTTGTTTCCCTTTGTTTCTATTGCCTTGTATGTGTTAAATTCTCCAAATGTTATCTCTTCATAGTATGTCTAAGTTGTTAGCTTTCTCTTTATCAGTGTTAACAACACTTTATATATCGGCAATTTTCACCTCAAGTTTTCCTCATTTGTCACCCCCTCTTTTAATGTTATTCTAAAATTCTTTTGTAGAATCACCAGGTTTCTGAGAAAGTAGTTGATGCGCATAGTCCAAAACATTTCAAACATTGAATAAAGTACAGGTAGAGCAATTTTTGAAAGAATATAATGAAAAATAACGTTACGTAAAATAGATTAAATAAAATATAAAAGATTAAAGAAATCAAAAAATAAGGTAAATAAAAATAAGTTATTTAGATATATTCAAATATATAATATAATACATATAATGTAATATATATAATATAAAATATATATATAATATAATATATATAATATACTATAATATACCTGAATTTTTCACGTTATTTCTAATTTAACTCGTAAATATCTCTAGTATTCCGTCTTGTAACTCTTCCATATGGCATCAAATATGTCTGTCAAATTCTTAAAAGCGCTGACTTCTCGTTAATTATAATAGTTTACAATAATTTGTGACTTAATATTTATTGTAAACAAGTTTTTCAACATTGTTCAGTAGCGTAAGGTGTATCTAAATTTTCTCACAATCTTATTACTAGGAAGCTATGATTTTCAATATAGTGTCCAAGATTGCCGCTTGCCAAAGCAATAACTCCCTAAAAATGCTTATTATTCATTCTTTCTAAACATGGTTTTTGAACGTTCATTGTTTTTATCAAGCGGCTTTAATAACGTAATAAATGACTGCCGCAATATGACGAATAGAAAGATTCACTTTCCAATATGGCGTCTAACCTAATCCATAATCTTATTCATAAGAAACTTATTAAGTAGTTACTGCATTTGCTTCCATTTTTATGGAAGAGCAAAGAAGCTGGTATAGCGGAAGTTCTTTGTGATTGGACTATAATGACCAGAAGATTCACTGTCTGTTAGGCACACTATGACAATAGTTGGAGATAACGGATGGCACACAGTTCGATACCCAGTTAATATCGACTGGGCTACTGTGTAGATGAAGTATGATGTTGAAAGATCCGAAACCTCTAATGATCTAAAAATTCACTGATAAATTGTGCCAAAGGGATGTAATTCTCGAAAAAACTTTTTCAAGATAGCATCGAAGATGGCCACCTGTTAATTCAGAAATGCCGGTTACAAGTTTCTTTTTCATTCTAGATAACGTCCTCCTGTATTTTATACTCTCATCTGCGCTTTGTTAGGAAATTATACTTCCATAAATTGATTGATAATTTAAGTAATGCGATCTTTGCATCCATATACATGGAAATAGAAAAATAATCTCTGATGTTTGGTGATTGTCCATCTTGTAATTTAAATGTATTTATTCAATTTCCTTTGAAAATATTGGCTCTAATACACACACAAAAAACCTATCATAGCATGAATGGGAGTGCATGCATCACGCCGGCAGAGAATTAATTGAATTTTAAAAGAAAGCTATACAATTTTACCACAGCGCTTCAGATGCCGCTATTAAAAGTCTTGGTAAAATATCAATCAAATCCTACATTATGACAACTGCTCCAAGCTTCAGATTGTATCACTATTAAAATTGTCGCAATTTTCTGTAACATTAAAGACGATCTTACATCAATCGGCGAACTGAATTTCTTCTTGTTAATGTTCTATCTCACCAAGGCTTCAAACCATCTATCATGGAATAGTTTTATCTAGATACCTCCGCTAATTCGCTATACGTAAGGATTAACAGAGATTTTAAAAATGAAAACGCTTTCTTGAAGCTTTTAATCTTAGCTTTAATTGAAAAGTAAACGATTTAAAATTTTACTATTTCCAGTAAGCAAAATACACTTCCAAACAAAACTTATATTGATCGGAATCGATTTGTTCTTCATTTAAATCGATAAAGTCGGCTATTTTGAAACATTTGTAAATAAAAGTTAATTCTACTATTTAAAAATCTTGCAAAAAAATAAATATATATATATATATATATATATATATATATATATATATATATTTCTGAAACGTTATTTGAGGAAAGTTATCAAATGCAAAGTTGAATTAATCTGACTTAAAACCAGTATTACTTATTTTATAAAATATGTATACAAATATTTCTTATCCACAGCGTCTTGTATTTCAGATATATCGAACGATTTATCGACCAGCTAACGGGTTGACAATTTAAGTATCTTGATTCGAAATTGATAGCAGACAATAAAATTTTAATTGTGTTTTTTTTTTTTTTTTCCGTAAGAGGGTCAACCCTCAAAACACATGGCCTTTTAATGATAATATCATGTACGAACCGGCATATTTAGAAAAATTAAAACGTTAAACGGAAAATAAATTCAAAATTCTTTTAAAAGTATTCGGGGCTCTCAGATTGCAATAAGTTTTACAATATGTGATGAGTAAATATAGTGGTTTCCTTGATAACAATATTTTCTAAGAGACATCATTGAAACTGGATTTTAAAAGTTTTAAAATATTTATAAATTATTCAATTTTAAAATCAAAATATATCTTGTAAAAATTCATTTTTCATTGAAAATTTTTTTCAGACAATATTGTTTATATATATATATATATATATGTTATTCATTAAAGAAATTAAAAGCTTCTCTAATTAATTAATTAATTTAATTATTACATTTGTTTTATTTTTCGATTCAGAGCATATTTTCTGTAGGACGGTGTCCGATTTCGCAAAAAACAATTCGGTGATTTAAATTATTCAAAGAATTCTGCTTAGAAATAATATAGTCACTAAAAATAATCACGTTAAATTTCTCAAATTTTCATGAAATAAATAGGGGGATGAAACGTATGCAAATTTTTTTTTTACCCAGATTTTCTAACATCAAATAGTTTAAAAAATAATTTAATTTATTTGTGAATAAGTTCTGAAAATTTCATTAAAATTCGACAATTATTTGAGTTTTGCAAGAATACTTAAATTAATATGTCTGTCATCGTAAAAAAGAAGACAGAATTTGCTATGCTAAATTTAGTCAAACATTGGCACAAGAAAACTTTTTTTTTAAATTCCAATTGCGAATGTTCTAAAAAGGAGTAAAAAGTTTCATTATTAAAAATTTAATTATTATTTAAATAATACTTTGATACTTAAGACTAACATACAGCCTTTGACGAGAAATCTATATTTCCATTATGTTTGAAGAATGTTTGCATCACGTAATGCTGTTTTTAGCGAATTCCTGGAGGTATATTATAAGCCTTGAAAGTTGATATTAAACAGTACCAATAAAATAATAATGAGTAAGAGTTTGGTACTGTTTACAGTGCCTTACACTTTGCCCAGGATGTGTGCGAATAAAATAGTTCTTCTCTATATGATCACTGACATTTGGATCAGACCTTATGTATAAAAGCAAAGGTATTGTCAACACATGGATAACATAAAATAGTTTATATTAACATACGGTGGTTTTTATTTAATTATGTTTTGAATGGAAACCACTAGAACAATCCTCCAATGAAATGATCCTGAAGAGCTAGCCAAAGAATTATTGTTTTTTTCAGCGCTTCGACATCAATTCTCTCCATTAAATAAATAAATAAATTTATCATTACTCATTCTTCCTATAAAATGTTTTTGCACGTTCATTAACTTTATCAAAAGTCCTTTATAATGTAATAAATGAAAGACAACGTATATCTAGGGAAATATTAACTTTCCAATATGGCGTCTAACTCAGTCCTTAAATTGTCTATGATCCGTATATAAAAATATTATTTTCATGATGCCATCGAAGATAGTAAACAGTCAATTCTAAAACAATATGTGAGAAAAGTATATCGTTTCTCACTCATCAGTGACATTTGAAAGTCATTTTTCATAAAAACATACTTACTGTCAATGCATTAGGTAACCCGAAAATATATTACGGATAGAGTAGGGACCATTGTAACTGTTCTAGAAACAAATGATCTTAAAGAATCCTGGAAATTGGTTTATAATAATTTCATTGGTACCTATGAATGAGTATACACATATCCGTGCACAGGAAGTTCACTTTTAATTCTGCTCAAGAGTTTAAATTGTTTAGAGTGATATCAGAGAATTTTGAAAAGGTTATATAAAAATGGTGTTTTGAATAAAGATTCTGATGATGTCATTCTTGTACTACGAATGCCAATATCATCAGAATTCTTAAAAGAATCCTGTCCACTTGTATTCGAGGATATCCGTCTACTAGGGCAGCTAGCCAGTCTCTATTGAAGACGCTTTCTCGGGCGCATTTGTGTTCATTCATCATCCACAGGATCCACATGTGCTTTATACTGAAACTATCCTAAGCAGACCTTAGTTACAGTTCCTGAGAAAGAGCGTGATATCAACAATTTTAAAAGGGCCAGCACGTTCAAGCCCTCGGCCACGTTGACTTGTGACTTCGTGCTAGCACAACTCTCGACGGTTCTGTTGACCCAATTTCACTTACAAGGCTTGGGTCAACCCATGGTATGGTTTCAGGCACTTCCCAAAGGTGCCGTCCGCTGGGATCACACCCCCCCAATCCGATAACATTAGGAAGTCTCCTTCCTGACAAATCATTGTGAGATTCGAACCCAAGTCTCATGGTCACAATACTAAAGTCCTAACCACTTGGCCACGTATAGGTCAACAAGTATATATACACATGTTAGAAATGAGATTTTCTTATAGTCATCGTGTATGTCATCTTCCATATACCATGTCTTTTAACCTGCAAATGACTTTGCTTCAATTTACAATGCTTAAAAATTAAATATTAACCATACTATATTCTTGTTAATGATGGACAAATTATTTTCAGAGGGAGAAGTGAGGTAGCAATGATGTACGTCTGCAGAATAATGATGAGGAATCAATTGGGTGTAGAAAGTTTATCCTGTTTATTTTGGTCCTGTATATTCTGAAGAAACACGTTGAAAATGGACAAATGAGGTTTACATTAAAATATATTAAAATAATAATATGAAAGTAATGTTCCATCTGTAAAATAAACGTTTCTTCATTTCGGGTCTTCATTAAAACAACATCAAATGAAATGAGTGGGAGCAATAAATCAAACGTTCGATCTTCTTCTTTTAAATGGATGCAGTGTTCTGTATGTCAGACATTACTTAGAGGTAAGAATAATTAAGAAATTCTCGGAAAGCTATATCCTCCGCGTATATTCTGAAGAAACACGTTAGACAAAATAGGTTCATCTTGTAATATTATTCTAGTAACAATAATAATTTGAAAGGTAAAATCCATCTTTAAAATGAATGTTTCATTCATTTGGGAACATTCAGGGAAAACAGGTTTTCAAATGAAATGTATATAGTATCCATCCTTCTTTGGGATCTTTAAGAGCGTATATAGTGCGTGGTGATTAAATCTTCTTAAATCAAGGTAACTGGTAGACATTAAATTATATTCACTTTCTGGTGCATATCCCTTACTACAATTTTACTAAATATTTTAACAGTGTGTAGTAATCCTTTTTGAAGATTTTGGTGCAATCACTGATATAACTTTAGGTTCATAGATTTCTTCAGTGTATACCAATCTGCAATATTATTGTCGTTCACCTTATAGGATAAGTTAAAAACATTCGGGGATACCAGGTTTTCCGATGTTCATATGTGATATATAGTATCCATCCTTCTTTGGGATCTTTAAGAGGATTTTTTACTTCTGACCGTGGTAGGATTAAATTTTCTTAAATCAACGTAATGGTTGACATTAAATTATATTCATTTAACTGGTGCATAAGATGAACATTTGCAATCAATTTTACTAAGAAAATATTTTAACAGTTCTTTCGGTGAGAAGCATTTTGAAAGTTATCACGTGGTATTATATTGAAAATCTGTTGGCTCCCTGACATTGGAACTTTTTCTTCACTGTCGATCCTAGATTTCTTCAGTGTTTACAAGGAGTATTGCTGCCAAATATTATTGTCGTTCAGGGTATAGGATAAGTTAGGCGGATATTCGCTAGACACGCATGTGTTGATAACCATGTCAGCAGCAGCCCATTTCAAGCACTTTTTTTTTGCGTAAAAAGAAAAAGTCTGGGAGTATGTTTGCTATGAATCTCAAGAGGATTTTTTACTTCTGACCGTGGACAGGCTAGGACTAATATTTTCGCTCCGTGCAATAGACGTTCATGGTGTAAACAATAAAGTTCAGTTACCATTTAACGGGTCAAAAGTGTAAGATGAACATTTCCAATCATTCTTTCGAGATACTCTTAAGAAGATACCTTTATTAGTTCTTTTTCGGTAACCCTTGAATCCATTTCTTGAATTGTTCTCAACACTAAAAAATAAAATAAAATAAAATTGTTTCGTTCTCTCTTTTGTTTGTTTCTTTTCTCAACCAAATAAGCACATTTAGTTTTTGTTCGTCAATAAACGTACCTTCTGAACGTCAAACGACGAATCAACGCCATGAAATAAACAACCTTAGTACATCGGACAATTCAGAAACTTCTGATAAGGCAGTCATTTCCGGGGAATATCCAACCTTCATTTATTTCTTTAGTAGCGAGCGGAACATATTCCACATGCTATATATAAGAATGAAATCTGTTTTTTCCCAACTACTGGGCTTCTGACAGAAAATTCAATGAATTATAACATTACACTTTATGTGAGTCTATGTTCCATGAAGACAATGTCAAGTATCACCGAGGCAAGATTGAGTATATATCGGAAAAGAAATATCAAACCACTATCTGCTATAAAACGCACACTGAAAGTGCCAAGGATGAATACATATATCAATCAAGAATTTATATTCAACAGAATCACTTCTTGAACATAAATACAGGTAATAAAACCTTCGTATAATATGAGTAATCTTCGCAGACTCAGTTCTTTTGTAGGAGAGAAACAAAGAAAACATCCGAGTGTGTTCTTACAATCAAAATATGTACATGGTTGATTTTCACAGCAAAATTCCTGACGATGGTGTCTGTTTTGTTGATGAAGGATAATTACTTTATGCTATGATTTGTCACAAACCAACTCTTGTTTTTTTTTGTTTTTTTTTTTTAACAATAGTGTTCACCCTCTTCAATTCCCAGGAGGTAATCTGTTACAGATTAAGTGATAAGCGCCACAGATTACTTGGATATACTTGTGGATGATAACGGTTAACCCTAATCTTGAAATGATTAAGACTGAAGTGATCGGAGAAGCATGCACTATGGAGTCTGTCCTACAGAGTAGCGGTTGGTTGGAAGAAGCTTTGTTATTGGAAGTTAATGGGCACCAATGAAATACGACGGAAATGAAGATTTTTCAATAGAATACGCATCTTAGCAAGATGCAAGTAATGTTTACAAAATAATCAACGTCACCGTAATGGTGCTGCAGGAGCTAGGTTTGTTGCATTAAGATCCAGCACCGCCCAGCAAGTCAACAGAATGAAAGATCTGTATTACGAAAAGATAAAATCAAAATTTCTTTCTTGAGAATAACAGCGTATAAACACACCTTATTCGGACATTGAACTAAAATCTCATTAGCCGAATCAGATTCCGATGTAATAATAGATTCAACTGCACTGTATAGTAAAAAGTTCTAGTTTAACTAGTGTTATTTGTTAAAAAAGATTTGATTTGTTACCCATGTTGTTATTAATGGCAGTATTATCAACAGAAGTGTTTATGTTATCATGCAGAAATCGTGTAACCCTCTCAAGCATTAAACAGTCATTTCTTTTAATAAGCTTTACACCATACAAGTCTCGAGATCTACTCAATGAAGAATATTTATATTACAAGAGTAATAAAGAATGAGGTGTGTGATATTACTGGAGAGAAAACAAGAATAAGTGATGATATAAGTACCTCGAAAACTGTAGACGACCGGTGATCAGCAGTTAAATCCTTCTTCGATCTAGTTCTAACATCTCCGTGGAGGAGAAACTGGCTGGCTACATCCAATGTCACGAAAACAAAACTAGTTATACTCTGTGATCACCGATCAGACACTAAAATATCCAGTGAAGATGAATGGATATTCCCCCAGGGATCATCACTGCGTTGAACAAATATTTAGCGTTAATCACAATCCAGACCTCAAGTGGACCTCTTACATGTAATTTATCGCTAATTATGCAAGAAAAATGGTCAGTCCCCTGCAATTTCCCAGTAACATCTCGTGCTATCTTTTAAATTTACAAGATCCAGATCAGGTCTAAAATAAGGACTGCTGTCATATAGTTCCAGTCTCGTTAGAGTCCAAAATCTTATCCACGTCCTTGTGACTGAAAAAATATTTTCCACCCTACAACTCAATGCGACAAAATGTAGCAAGCCTCTTACTGTTCCATCGCTCTTCCACGGAAAGTCTTCAGACGAATTAAATTCCTTAGTTCCTCCAATTCTAACCTTCACAACAAAGCATATTGTGGGGGAACCAACATTATTCCCTCCGTATTCAATTGGTCAAAAGTGAGTTTCATTCGAGCAAATTATTCACGCGAACAACAGTTCTGTGGAACCGAATCACCTAGCTATAAAGATCTGAAATTCTAGAATTAGAGAATGAGGCTCATTTGAACTTGTGCTGTCGAAATACTTTTACCAGGGCAAAAAGAAAAGAAAGGAAAAAAAGAAAGGAAAGAAAGAAAAAGAGAGGCGAGACCCAAGCGTGTGATGATAAAAAAAACACCCAGGACCAGAGACAATTGACAATGTTATTTTGATAAGTAGCAAATGGCGAAAAGTGTCATTACCATGGCAGAAAAATTCTAAGTGGATAAGGGAATCGACTATGTTCTGGCGACGAACTTGTGTTATCGGGGATAGATAACAGCCACTTAATGCGGGCAAAACATCTAATTAGCAAACCACAGACCGACTAGCTAAGAAAAACTCCAATTGAAAATGTTATTTTGATAATTGACAAAGAACAGGTGAAATACAGGGCTTTGGATAGATATGAAAAATTAACTGTGTCGTCTGCTAAGCCGCACACGAAGTAACGGCTGACCGTTTTTTTTTTTTTGACAAGACATCTTTGGCTGTGATAACAGAACTATGTTATCAGAAATTTGCGCCAAAGTATGACTAGAACAATGGAACTGTTTTTTTCGAGGCGACGGTCGACTGTGTTGTGTTAGTCGACCACCCATTCGGATAATTAGCGAAAATCTGACTAACGAAGCCAAGATGAGAACAGGGGTTATGACACCACTGGTCGCATTGTTCTGTTGGCGGCCAGAGAAAATGAGAGCTGCGATTAAAGAAAGAAAAGGAAAAGAAAAAGATAATTTTTTTTTTTGAGCAAGATATATATTTTTTTCCTGAAACAAAGCCGCTGGATCGCACACGCCCGGCTGGACATGATTGGCCGAGTGGTGATCACGTGACGCAAAGAGAGGAAGCCGCCGCCGGCCACCTAGAGGATGGGTATGAGAGGTTGCTACGAAGAAGTGGGGAGGACAGTTGACGCCCCTCTGAAGTATGGTGAGAAGGTGGGGTAAGAGAAGACTCCCAAAATGGAAAGAAGTGGAAAATTCTAACCAAAAATAAAAGAAGTGGATAGGTATTTAGAATTATCGAGGAACCTCCGGCGCCGACAAACCCACCCCGGTTTTGGTCGGCGTCCATATAAGCAAAGTCGCAGCGAGCGAAAATCAGAGAGTTCCAGAGAGAGTTCAGTTGAGTTCAGTAGAGTTGAGCAGAGTTGAGTTGAGGAGAGTGCTCAGTTGAAGCAGGCATCGCAGCTGACTAAGATTCGCGCAGCTTCCGAACTCATCTTCAATCCAAGAACAATTATTTTGAAGAGCGACTTAGATCCAGACCACCAAAATAAGTTTTTTTCGACTTTCGCCTGAAGACACACCAAGAACCAATTTCTTGAAGAACAGACAACTTAAAGTGTTAAAACTCGCCTAACAAAAGAACAACGTGTCACAATCCATATAGCGGGTCGGGAGATAGACGCAGTCCTATGTATCCAGCAACTAGACATAAAGTTTGGTTATCCTTCTTTTTTTTTTTTTGATACCTTGAACTTTTGAGTTATCATTTTATTTTCTTTTATGCATATTTGTGCGGTGTCACCCTCGTTGAACTCGATTTGCATTACGGCCCCAACTACTGATTGATTTCGTCTGCCTAAGATCAATTCACAACGTGGGTAGGCAGACTGGAGATCAACGCAGTTACTTTGGTAACCAGACGTTGGAAGTGAGTTGGGAACGACGAGGCTGATATCGAATCTAACCAGATTCCCATCCGAATCACCAAAAGGTTAGAACGTCACATTTGGGTGCCGCGACCGCTACCAAGCCAGTTGGTCGTCAAAGGACGGGACAACACGACTGACGCAAACAGGCGGACGTCACGTTTGGAGCGGCGACACCCGAACGAAGCAGCGATGAGCGAGCGAAGGCTGTGTTTAGGGACGTCACATACCAGTATATTCGGGACTGGCTTGTAACGATGTAGAAATGCTGAATCAACTGTCTGTGTAAAGACTGTGTAAAAGATAGTGAACTCTTTCAAGACTAGTGATTCAGAAAAACTCTATTTTCTGTCTGATAGGACTTTTACAAAATAAAGCTTTGAAAAAGAATAATTTTCTGGAATAGAACAAACCGATCTCTTTTGTGCATCTTCTTTAAGGGACAGTTCAACCTTGTTTTTTTTTTTTTTTTGCAAATATTCTTCTTCTGTTAGGCGTGTCTCTTCAGGATGTGGACGATCATGGCTCGTCACAATTTTCTGTCCTTTGTATCTCTTAGTAAAGTTTGTCTTTTTTTTTTGTCTCGCCAAATCCCTTTTCGGCCATCAATTTGCACAAGCTTTTTAGGTATGTTAAGCGCTGTTTTCCTCAATGCCATTTAACTTTACTATGACCTGTGAGTATCACAATTTAAAGGCCGCTTTCCTCACCAATGTGCCAACAATATTCCTACTGATTTTTTCTAATGTTAAATATAAATCTCCTTCCTGATACTATTTTCTGTAAAACCTCGCCGTTGGTCAGATGTTCAGCCCATGAAATTCGCAGCATCCTTCTGTAGAACCCCATTTCTGTCTTGATTCCATCTGTGGTGAGATTTTACAGCCTTCACCCCGATATAAGAGGAGCGATATTGCATAACAGACCAATACTCTTTTCTTTGTTTCTAAAGTAACCTACCTGTTTCTTAATATTTTCTAAGCTTTTGGAAAGTGACTTTCGCATAACCACTGCATCTTCAGATAGTAAATATTAGAGGATACTGAACAACACGTCTTCCTTCTACATATCATGTATGGGTGTGACACAACATCACTATTTTATTTACTTAGTTTAAACTGAAGTTTCTTTGTTTGATATTGTTGGAATTTTGATTTGCTTTTTATGTATCGCTTATGGTGGTCGATTATTTGATGTCCTACTTTTTAAGATGAGATCGAGAGTAAATTTATTCATAGCTAAGGTCTTCAAAAAAGTATGAAAAAATCGGCCATGTTAAAAAAAATATCCATTGATCTGTCAACAGCATTTGATCCAAAGAAGAAAAAATAAAATATATCTCTGTTTTGTGTGAATTGTTATAAACAAAGACACTTGAGAATTAGCAGAAATATAGAAGAGAATCGAGATAGGGTGATATATCAGGTCAAGCATATATTATTAAAACAATTATCACACTTATTGGTAGCTCTCTGTTAAAAGGAATATTACTCCACCGTCTCTCTTTACACAAATTCACACACATGCACACACACACATATATAGATAGTTGAGTGTGTGTGTGTGTGTGCGTATACGTGTGT
>CAHIKZ030003683.1:762500-802500 GCA_903632075.3 Acanthosepion pharaonis
TCTCCCCTGTGCCACGTGAACTGTGTATGAATTTCTGACATCCATTAAACATAGCACGGGGAACTAGAACAGTCTATCCCAGTGAGCGAAATAAAGGGTTCAGTTAGACATTCCAACCACCTGAAGAAGGCCGGAGCGTACATCGGCCGAAACGTTGTAAGAAATATGGCGATAAAGATGATGACGATAATCCGAATAATGTAAATGGTGTACATAATACCTCATCTCAGAAATATACACAGATTATACATAATTATTGGCGATGTCGAAATTTAAATGAAGTCGAATATCTGTGGTCAATCTGCAAAGAACAACTTTGTGGAATGGACATACGAAGTACTAACATTTGCACTGGGTGATGTTTCACTGAAAAAATCGGAAAAAAAATTAAATAATAACGGAATTATTCGTTTTGTTTCAATTGATTTACACAGGAGTGTATATTTATTTCGATGGTGGTCGTATACATGTTTGGCATAGACCCGAAGAACGACAACTTCCGTGTTACAGGCGCCTACGGCGCACGGGTAAAAACATGGTGATAACACTCACTTAAATGTAGTTTTTGTGGCTGGAATGGTGCATTTTTGTTTCTGAATTAGTCGTCAACATGTAAAATGTAGGACGGTTAGATTCGCTTATAATAAATCCTGGCAAGCACGCTGAATCTCATAGAATGCTCTGTCAGCACATTTTAAAGTCATCCATGTAGTTGCTGTTGTATAATTTAAAGTTATCTTCTACTCGACGAGTTCCTGAAAATTTGTAAATCTGATCTATTTACCGTTTTTATTATTTTTCTAACTGAATTAAAATGTCATTGCCACTTATAAAATCATTCAGTCGGAAAGTTCTTTGAGTTAATTATTTGTTTCTAACATTAATATTTTGCTTATTTTGTCACAAGGCAATATATTCCGCTTTATATCTAATATAAATCCGACGTCATGAAACTTTCGTCTTTGATTTGTTAAATACCTACGAGGTAAAATCTAGCTGGATTTTTTTCTTTTATCTGTAGATTCCAATTTGTAAATATTGGATTTTTCACAACAGACACCTAAAATTAGAAATGTTTAGAGTGCTGAATAGAAAACTAGTTTAAATGTAAGTGAATCTATTGATACTGTCACGAGACTCCTAGGCCATTAGGGTCTTTGGGTACAACATGTACTGCCACCATAGCTGCAGTGGTAGGTCTTTGGTAATGGTTCCCAAACAATGCGGCACGCCTCATAGGTGCGGAGGAAGATGATAGCAGGCGAGGAACAAGGATTGAAAGACAATGAAACATATTGAAACTGTTTCAGAACATTCATATGCCAAAAATAAATATGATTTTTAGATTTAAGATATTATTATATATCACTTGCAACTGCATGTATGAATCCCAGTATAAATAGTTATAAATAATAATTGACCGATGTTATCATTGTGATGATTTTGCATTATAGAAATTATTAATAATATAGTAACTAGGGTCCGCAAATTGGACCAGAAAGTTATCAATGATAATTTTCTGACTTCGACTCCGCGACTATATCTCGTTAACCCTCTGTTTTTTTTATTTTTAAGTGTACTTTTCATCACATAAAATTTGGTGAAGCGCGAGTAAATGTTAATTCCGATAATGCGTCCAAGAAAAATGTCTAGGAAGCATTTACCTAAGTAACAAAGTCTGAAGAAGTCTATCCATCTTCATGTTGGTTTAAAGGCGAATCTTTCATTCTTTAGACAACTTGCCCCTTGAAAGCAAGGCAGTATGTCCAGCTACTTAATCTATGGCATAAATAGGGAGAAGAGATGAATTATACTTTACAATGTTATTTAGGTGAAAGTGAATGGAATGAACCAAGGAATAATTTTAACTCATTTCACTGATTTCTTTGTCGCTAAATCATACGCTACATGAACATCCATCTTGGGCCATGGCGGACAATACGAAATACTGTTAATTTAATTGTTTTTTTTTTCATGCATATTTTCGTACTAATTATAAATGCTAACATAGACTGTAATTTATCTTTTCAGACGGTTCAATCATTATGACCATATGTATTATTTTTACAATATTAAAAATAATACATACGACCAGAATGATTGTTCTTGTCTTATAGGATTCTAGAGTCCTGATGAAATTGATAGATAAAAATGTCATGAGTATTAGTACGACTGAACCTTCGAAAGTAGATATATTAACTCAAATTCATTTATTCATCGGTCATACCAAACTGAAAGGAATCAATATCAATAACTTTGATGTGATAATTAGTGTTTCATCTTCTTTGGTAGCACACACGGTAGGGAAAATGTTGATAATATATATTAAAAAATGTCTCATGAGTGGGACCAAAAGAAAATGTCAGGTCGTTCACCTGATCGATATCAAAATACATCAGCTTCACATTCCTAATTGGAAAGGGACTGATTCTAATCATTTAACCTTTTTTGAGAGTTCGTTTATTTAGCTTATAGAGATAAGTCTGTAATCGTCGGGGACTGAAATGAACAATGAAATTGAGTCCAACATCCGTTTCCAATTACGAAGAAAAGCTCATGATTTTGTTGTTGTTGTTGTTGT
Source organism: Acanthosepion pharaonis (assembly GCA_903632075.3). Taxonomy (NCBI): domain Eukaryota; kingdom Metazoa; phylum Mollusca; class Cephalopoda; order Sepiida; family Sepiidae; genus Acanthosepion; species Acanthosepion pharaonis. The sequence continues at coordinate 765,082 of CAHIKZ030003683.1, forward strand.
TGTTGTTTTTAAAGAATCGAAGTTATTTTCCTATTTAGGAAGAAAAATTTGACCAAATAAAGACCGAATGTTTTTCTTTATTATCTTTCGTTATGTATTCTGATCTTAATAAAGCTTTTCTTTTTTTTAGGGAAAATTACTATTTCAAATAATCAGCAATTACAAGATAAAAATAGCAATTTCGGAATTAAAAAAGAAAAAAAACATCGACGCTAATTACGAGGTCCCGCGATACAGGAGACGAGATGAAATCTACAGAAGAGTCATTTCATTGTCAACATTCATCCCCCTCCTCCTCATCATCATCATCAGCAGTAGTAGCAGCATCAACAACATCCGCATGACCTGTTGTGGTCGTAAGGGCGCTGCGCTGATGAGCACCTGACCAGTTCACTATACATGTCTTGGTTGAAAGACGCCGAGGTGTTGATTTGTGCGTGTTCATTCGAACTTGAAGCCTCGCCGTCGTCACGGACAGGTGACCATTGATTCCATCGAAGGAACTCACAGTCTAGGAGACTCTTTGCCCAGCGACGCCGTGACATCAACGCACTGGCTGTAAACATAGTTATGCGTCACGGTTCAACCCACTGTGCTAGCTTGCCGTTGTCACTTGATTTGAACTAGTTAGTCTAGTCTAGTCTAGTCACCCACCGCAACAGAAAAGCGTGAATGGTGAAACCAGATGATTTGCCGATGTCCTGAACAACTTTACTCAACATAATTTCGTCTGTAATTTCTTTTCTTGTCTGCTGCATTCGAAATTGTTTTTACTTTACAAATTTGACTTTTGTTTTGATTTGAGACATTATTATTCTGCTGTTTATTATCATTTCGAAAGCCTCTATCGCTATTCTATGGAAAGTGCTCAGACGAACGATATTCCTTAGTTCCGCCAGTTTTAACCTTCACGGTTAAAACGTACCATGCCTCGCCCATAGAACTACCCTCATTCCATTCGTATTCAATTTTTGAGATGTAACTTCCTCTCGAGAAGATTCGTACTACTGAAAGGAGGCGTTTTGCTAATAACAACAATCTTAATCAGTTCACCTCTAGGATTAACTGTTATCTTACCAACATATCATAAACTATGCCTCTTAAAAAGAAACCTTCTACCTCGTAAGGCTCACGGGCCTTGTACAAGGTGAATATTGCTTTAAAAATATGATATTCAATTGTGCAAAGTTCGTTAGTACTTTATTACCACCGTCGCACACTGCCACATTTCCATAACGGAAATATTTAGAAATATATTACTGACAACACAGGTTTCCGATAACTATTCCACCTATAGAGCATATGCTGTATTCGCATCCGTTTGATGTCCAAACAAGTACAAAACAACTGAATAGCAAGTTTAGCCGTTTTACCTTTCATCCAGACATCTTTGGTTTTGGTGTGAATTTTGTGACAAAGAGTAAGCACGAATCTCTAAAAGTGTGCCACAGCATCTTTTCAGTCCTCAGCGTTGTTGCAACATGGATTGTTGCCACACTTCTTGGAAACATACGCTCCTAAAATCACGCTAATGGGTTTTCGTCAATTCTAATGGAAATCCATGAAGAAACCGTCTCTAGATGAAGTGGAAAGAATTGATGATCTTAATATATATATATATGTGTGTGTCTGTGTGTATGCGTTTGTGCGCGCATGCGTGTGCGCGCGCGCTTGTGTGTGTGTGTGTGTGTGTGTGCTTTCAGCTCATCATTTCCTCCAAATTCAACTATGGAATCTTCACGGATTTCCATTAGAATGTTTGAAAATCCATTAGCGTGATTTTAGGAACGTATGTTCCCAAGAAGTGTGCCAACAGTCCGTCTTACAAAAGTGCTGTGGCCTGAAAAGATGATGTAGTACTTTTTTCCAGATTCATTATTACTGTCTGTCACTAAATTCATAGCAACATCCTCTCATTCTCGCTCTCTATATATATCTATGATATGTTATATATACATATCCCGTATATTTTCAACAATAAGGAGACACTGAACATCCAGACATTTTTTCCAGGTTTATCTGATATCCGTAGGACGAAATTATAAATGACGGTGTTTATGTGTATATTTCTGAGATGAGGTATTATGTACACTATTTACATTATTCGGACTATTGTCTTCCACCTGAAGAAGGCCAAAACGTTGTGATAAATATGACAACAAAGATGAGGACAATAGTCCGAATAATGTAAATACACGATTTTTGTCACGAACTGTCTGCATCAGATGGTGATGGTCATAGTAATTTTGAATGGTGTTATTCATGTATGGAGGTATCTTATGTTGTTCTCTCTAATGAGAAATAATTATTTTATGGAATCATAAATGTCCTAATGCAAAAAGACCGTAAAATGTATGTTACAGAAATAAAGTTTTATATTATACTAAATAATATTGATATTTAACTCCATAATGATAATGAAATTTAATTAGAAATATCGATTGTACTGTTATCCTAAATGTTTTTATTTAACACTAATATGAGAAATCATAATTGGGGTGAAGGCACCCACAGCTCTACAAATCAAGAACGAAAGATTTGTTTACGTTACTAGTTATTTGATTGTGTTACTCAACGGAACTTTTGTCCACTCACCTCTTGAATATTTCATTTTAATGTGAAATCTAGAAGTAAAAGTAGCTTTATCAAAATATAGTACAAAATGTGAATAGTTTCAACAGAAATATTTACATCGGTGATTTCTAAGATTGAAAGGTTACTTTATACACGGAAATATGCAGTGTATACACCCACACAATAATTAATTATATATATATATATATATATATATATATATATATATATATATATATATATATATATAGTCGACTCTTTCCGTCGAATTCAACATATCAGGGTCAAGGAGATCAGTTCTCAGGAAACTGACAGCCCGACAACAGCACATGAGATTTGATTATCGTGGTGAAGGTTTCGTACAGGACCATCCACAATTTTGGATGTCTGAATACAGAGACCTAGTGCACTAAGTGCCACAAGGTCCCCAAACGTCCTCCCTTGAATATATATATATATATATATATATATATATATATATATATATATATATATATATATATATATGTGTGTGTGTGTGTGTGTGTGTGTGTGTGTGTGTGTGTGTGTACTAGGTTAACCATAAACTCGTTGGATTCCTTTTAAAGTAATTCATGATAATAAATGATGAAGTAACATTTGTATTATTAATTTTATTATTAATTTCCAATACAAGTTATTGTGATAATTATTACTACTCACATTATTACAATATTACTATTATGTAAATTACATTATTACAATATTGCTTAAAATCAAACTGAATATTATATTAATAAATATAATGGTTTTCAGAATTTGTGACAAATTGGGGATTTTACAATATTTTCTGAATTAAATTCAACTGGAAGTTTAATGATAGACGTTAAGTTATAGAGCAACAGACTTTCAGAACGAACAATAAATTAGCAATACAAAAATACATTGGCCTATCATCGTTCCAAGTATTTAAACTGGCTAGAATTTGGAACATAACTTTAATGCAAGTCTTTGCTGCAGGAGGTAATAGCTTAATATAGCCACGGGGGATAATTTATATATAGAAATCTGGGATGTATATACTCTTTTAGTGCAATTAGTTTTATTTTTTCTTGTTATATATTTTCAAATTTATAATTATATTTTGTAATACTTACTTCCGAAATTTATTACGAAACGGCGGCAAATCAGTGTACACGCACTTGTTTATTTACCATCAAATCACTTAGAATCTCGTAGAATTTTCCAACCGTACTCATTACTTTTGACAATGACACCTCCATATAGTATCCTCACCAAGTACTTCTCACACATTTATTCATATAAAATGGTCAAATGTAGTGTAGTGAATTGTATAAATACATAATATGCTATGTATATTTAAATTTATTTAATAATGTTATTATGTATTTATTATTTTTCAACAACATAATATTTGAAATATGATATTCAAGTGCTTGTTTATATATGCAGAATGGAATACGAATGTGAATATGAATTAAAAAGAAATAATGACTTTTCCTATTAAAATGTTGGAAAAAAAGTAAATTGCACTAGCTGACGAATCCTTAGTCAAATGTTAATGAAATTTGGCATTGCACTTGGTAGATGCTCAAGATACAATATGCTCCTACATTAGCTGAAGTATTATGCATCTTTTAACCTGTATCTCGGAAACAAGCACACATCCGTAAATACATACAAGACTTACATACATACAAATTAGTGCTTTAGCATATATATATATATATATATATATATATATATATATATATATATATGTAGAGAAAAGAGAAGCTGCAACCGTTTTTTGTTGTAATGTGAATGGTTTTATATGGAAAATATGAATCCATATTCTCAACATGGGTATATAATATGTCATATAATATATATATATATATATATATATATATATATATATATAATCCACATCATATGCATAAACTTTTGCGGTTTCACTTATCTCTAAAATTTACACTTTTCTCTCGTTGGAAAATATAATTCCTCGCTGACACACACACACACACACACACACACACACACACAAACACACATTCACACAAACACACACGCATATATGCATATACATGTGTGTGTGTGTACAGTGTTTAACGTAATAACACACAATGTCTGTTTAAAAATAAATATAAATATATATTTAGAATTTTTTTATTTTTTTTTACATTTTGGATTCTAAATTAAATTTAGAATTTATGCCCTTCAAGTGACCTGAAAAGAAAAAGTGTCATTCCTAAATCGGGTGATTGAAGTTTGGTCAATATTGAAAACTTCTCGTAAGAAAACAAACAAATGATGCCCTTTCTCTCTATCTTCTCTCTCTATATATATATGTATGAATATATATAATAACAAAAACCTTTAGATAAACCTAAATATATATAATATTATGTACACATGTAAGCAAATTCAATCTATCCTCATCTTGCACAACTTCTCTCTTTCTCTCTCTCCATTTCTCCTTCTCTCTCTGTTGTTGTTTATCTTATATATATATATATATATATATATATATATATATATATATATATATATATATATATATATATATATATATATACATACACGCTGTTCATTACCCATGTTAGATTGATTTCTCTTTATCTCTCTCTCTATATATATATATATCTTCTCTCTTCCTATGTTCTTTAAAATTTCTATCTAGCTACACTGTTTATTACCTATATTAGACTGAACTATCTATCTCCCTACTTTCTACCTATATATATATACCGGTTACTGTTTATGTTTCACTTTCTCTGTCACGATAAATTTATCAATTTTTATATCCCATCTCCTCATGTAATCAGTCGTAATCTTTCCATATGTAGGCTTACGTCTCTTATTCCAATTTGACCATATATTCTATTCCTCGTTCTTCCACCTTCTCTCTCTCTCTCTTTCTTTTCTCTCTCTCTCTCTCTCTTTCTATCCTTTATTTTCCTTGTCCGTTTCTTGTCTTATTGATAGCTTTTTCTGTCTCTTCGTATTCTTATTATATATTTTTCATATTATTTCTTGTAATCATGACATTTCTTCTTTTAATCGCAATTGTTTTTTTTTTCTTTCTAGTTTAGATTTACTCTTTTTGTTCCTTTCAGATCTAAAATCATTTTTGCAAAGAGATTATCATGAATTCTTTCCCTTCATCCTGAAGCAAGTATACATCATATTTTGCTTATTCTCAACTCTTACTACCATTTTATAGCCACCAATGTATATTTAAACATCCACTTCATTCAACCCATGTCGACCTGAGAACTGGGAATATGGCTACTTCATGTCAAAGAGACACATAAAGAAGCCAATTAATAGGCAAGAACGCATTCCATTCCAAAGAGTATTTTATTGAACTTAATTTCAAGTGATTTCGCTATGGTAAGCATCCCATTATTTACATTATTCGGACTATTGTCCTCATCTCTGTCGCCATATTTATTACAACGTTTCGGCCGTTGTACGCTCCGGCCTTCTTCAGCTGGTTGGAATGTCGAACTGAACCGTTTATTTCGCTCACTGGGTTAGACTGTCCTCGTGCCATTTTTTTTTAATGGATGTCATTTATCAGTTATCTCCTGTTAATTTCCCTCTGAAAGTTCTCCACTTCAAAACATGTAAATAATGTACATAATGTACATAATACCTCATCTCAGAAATATAGACAGGTAAGTATTCCAGTTAAAAATTCTTCTTCTTCTTCTTCCTCTTCTTCTTCTTCTTCTTCTTCTTCTTCTTCTTCTTCATTATTATTATTATTATTATTATTATTATTATTATTATTAATATTATTTTTATTTTCTTCGATTTCTGGCGTTTACACATTTCTTTCCGGCCAGGGACCTAAGGTTAGAAATGGCGTCATGACACTTTCCACTGACAAAAAAAAAAAAAAATTACATAGATAAAGCCCTTCGTAAGGTGTGGGCTGTACTTATCAGAACAATTTTTTGTATCTCCTTGAGGCATGGACTTCCAGGAATCCCTTCAATTAGTCTACTGCAATCTTTTCCAACCAATCCTAGGGCTCCAACTACAACAGGGATTGTTGATGTTCCCATATGCCACATTTTCGAGATTTCTATTTCAAGGTCCTTGTACTTTGACAACTTTTTGAATATCTTCAAAGATACATTGCAGTCAGCAGGGACTGCCATATCAATAAGGAGGCACCGTTTTTGTTTGTGGTCTTTAATAACAATATCTGGCCGGTTGGCCTTGATTGTTCTGTCAGTGTGTATTGTGTAGTCCCATGGAATTGTAACAGGTCATATCTCCGTAACCGGGTCTGGGTGGTGTTCATACCAGTTACTTTCAGTTTCCTTCACGTAGAAGTTACAGATTTTCCAGTGCAGATATTGGCCCACTCTGTCATGTCGGGTTTTATATTCAGTGGGTTCTAACACCGTGCAACCTGATAGAAGATGATCAATGGTTTCTGGATATTTATCACAGAATCTGCATTTTGGGCTGACACAATATTTTAGTATATGTGTTTGATACTTCTTAGTTAGCAAGTATTGGCCCTGCACAGCAAGGATAAAACATTCAGTTTCCGCTTTCAAACCTGCACTACGTAGCCATTGATGGGTACGGGTTTTGTCTACGTCAGCTTGTTTGATTGTTATAATGTTCAATCATAAACTTGTCAGTTTTCCAAACTATTTAGTCAGATGCGTTTCGTCTGTCCTTGTTGATATACATGTATATGTGTATTTTATCTTTTAAACCGATATATATTTACTTGATTGTGAAACTCTCAGTAGCGTCAGACGGTGTTTTCTACTGCAAAGGGAGACGCAGATTCGAATTCTGCCGGCGGGGGGGGGGTTATTTATTAATTTATTTGAGTGTGGAAACTAGTGGTCGAAATAAGTACTGTTTAAATAAAGGAGGTATCTACTCAAATAGGGGTATCCGCTAAACGTAACGTTTAAACTAAGTATATATGTGTGAAGGTGTATTTCTGTGTTTGTCTGAGGGTGTGTTTGTGTAAAAAAAAAGTAACGAATCATGTCAAAAAAAAACGAGACAGAAGCTAAACGGGAAAAGTTTTTTTTTTTTTTAGTTTAAAAAAAAATGTCCAATGGAGAACATTTGAGAAATTATAAAATTAGCCGAAACGAAAAAAAAAAAAAAAATGAAAAAAGAAGTACGCCATTTCTCGGGGAACGGCACCACGACACAAAAAAATTGCGGTAAAACCCCAAGCAACAAATAGGGATATAAAAACGAGAGAAAAAAGAACGATATTAATAAAGAAAACAAGAGAAACATATACATACACCTTTTCTCTGAATGTCGGGCAGTATTTATTCTTCTTTTATGTACTCTGTCCCTTCAGGTCATACCCGTTCATGGCTCTCCATTTCTTCCTTTTCCTTTATAGCTCTCAAAAAGGTTTGTGTTTTTGTTATTTCTACCAGACCCTTTTCTGCCATTCACTTGCATAACCCCGTTAAGTATGTCATGCGTTGCTTTCTATTGTCCCTCTTTCCGTCCTGTGAGTATCAGATTTTCAAAGCCCACCTTTCTCATTACATTCCCAGTAAATTCAGTCACCTCTTCCAGATGTTAATTGTAACTTTCCTTTTTTTTTATCCTCTTCAAAACCTTATTGTTGCTCACATGTTTGATCCATGGTATCCCCAGCATCCTTCTGTAGAATCACACTTCTGTTGCTGAGAGTCTCTTCTTCGTCTTTGAGGAGACCGTCCAGCATTCTTTACCGTAAATGAGGACAGATATCAGGTAGCAGTTCCGTACTTTGTTACCAACGAAACCTTCCTGCCTCGTAATACTCTTACTAGCTTTCAGAATGCGTTTTCGGCCATGCCAGTAAGTCTTCAGATCTCAGCGTATCAGTTCTCAGATATTTAAATTTCCGCGCCTGCTTGATTTTAGTGTCTGGAAACCTGTAAAGCGCATTTTGGGCTCATTTTTAAGGTGATGAGCCTGCATTTTTCTTCTTCTTATACTCTTTATATTCGGACTTTTATCTTCATCTGTTGTTGTTATCACAAATTTTTCTGTCATTGTTCTCTCCGGCCTTAGGCGTATATCGTTATACGCCTAAGGCCGGAGAGAACTGGGTAATCTGCTGGGAATTCTGAATTGAGCTGTTTATTTAATCACGTTCTACTGCTCATGTTTAGGGATATCAACTAGTTTTTGTTTTTATTTAGTACTGTTCAATTATTGCTTGATCGTTTCCACTGAGTACATACTGCCTGATTCAGGAATTTTATTCCCAAAGACAATGCCACCACATTCACAAACTAAAGTTTTTATCCAGTAAATTTTGAGGATTAAACCTAACCTAGCTGCTGATTAGTTTGCAACTGCTGCTGTTAGCTCTCTTGTTTCTTAGTCCGGATATAAACAAGGGATATAAATGCAAACACGCTAGATGGAATCGCAAGGTATAAGATAAGCCCAAAGTAAGAAACCGAATAGAAAATATGGTAACAAACAAAATAACAACAAAAACAGAATCTATATTAGTAATTAGAAAATTTACGATATTTCTTCATCCTCATAACGCAAATCTGAAAAGAGTCTGTACCTTGAAGATGAGCAATATAAATTTTTGTATGTGAGTGCTTTCGCACAGTGAATTAAAAATGAATAAAAAAACACAATCAGGAATAAGAAAAATGTTGTAATGCAATGTCCCACACTCCCTATCGCCTATGCGAACTGACTATATCAGTTGCTAGATATAGTGAGCACATGATATACCTGACGGCTTGCTTCGAGAATTAGTTTAGAGTCGGAGCTTCGTCTCCAGCTGTGCTGGTCAATCTCTCTGCCATCGGACAGAGAGGATCCCTAGACAAGGCTCTGTCGAAGGGCAGATTCTCGTCTCGGGAAACAGCTACCCGATCCTGTTTAATACGGGGAATTTTTAGCCGAGCCTACGGGCTCGGATACCCCACATTAAATTCGTCATTGTGCCTCATCTGACAGTGTGGAGCGGTTGGTAGATATCTATGCTTCAGGAATTACTAGCCTGCCATCCGATTTCCTGTCTTTTCTTAGTGTTTTACAATAAACATCTCTTGTTTTATTTACGCCCGTGTTGTTCCCTCAGTCGAGTACCATCTATGTCTGTTTCTAACCTCTTTAAGGATAGGACAAAAAGAGTGAAATAATATCGAAGACAATCAAAACAATATAGTTTATGCTGATAAGCTGGTAAAATGCTCGATAATATGACGTAATCGAGAAAGCCGGGCTGTATTTTGCAAGAATTAACAATTATCGTATTATCAATAATAAAATGTATAATAAATCATAAACTACACGTATTTTCTCTGATCAAAGAAATTACTTAATTTTAAAAACAGCATAAACGATGAATTTTAATCCTTGACGGAATTATGAAAATACTTGTTTTCCGTAAAAGACCGACATATCTGACAGCAAAAATTCGTCTGCTAGACATCGCTAAGAACGAAAAAATCGTCTCGTCATTTCGAAACATAAATATCTGGAGTGCAGAAAATATAGGCCATCATATCGACCATAGACTGGCTAAGCTGTTAATCGTAGTCGCGGTTCAATATTTCAATTGTATTGTCGCAGGAGGTTGAAATAAAAAGAGATCAAAGGATTAAGAAAACGTGAATCTATATAAGAAGAATATATCGAGAATTATGTGCGCCTTTACATAAGACTTTGCGTAGCGAGAGGAAATAAAGGCGGTGATGACGCAGGTGTGACAGAAAAAGCACACATATTATTGTCTGTGTTCTTTTGTCTAGATATATGCATGAACGTGTATACATATAATTTTTTCAATATATATATATATATATTTTCTTCAACTTATATACATATATATAGATATATAGATATAAATGTATACATATATATATATGCACATATATATATATATATATATATATATATATATATATATATATAAATTTATGTATGCGTTATTGTAAGAAAACCAACAGTACCTAGATTCTCACTATCGATCTTCCAAAATAGTGTGCATATATATATATATATATATATATATATATATATATATATATATATATTTGAGCGTGTCTGCTTGTGCGCGTCTGTATATAAAATTCAGATATAAAATATGAATAAAGACAAAAGAAAAATTATTCTCTCTTCCAACGCCAACAAAGAGACCATATTTTTATTTAAAATTTTGAAAACTTAAATATATTTCCGCGCAACTTACTTAATAAATTTATGCATAAAAATAAAGTCCTTATAATTAACTTGATAAAGCGATATAGGGAACGAAACGCGTTGGCAAAATGATGTTTTTTCTTTTTTATATATATATATATATATATATATATATATATATATATATATATAAAAGACGTTTTTATGTTTATACATTATTTTTATAGATACAAATATTTAAGTAAATAGTCTTTTTATAGTAAACAGTATTAAACAACATTTACCGGCTTGAATGTCCAAGAAATTATCACAGAAAATAGTCGTCCTCCGTCACAACACTATTTATCTACGTCATAACAGTCACTCGTAACTCAACAATTATCTCTACCTGTCATGATGATGACTTGGACAAATTCTGACAATTTCTTCATTTTTCGGAAAAGGATTACACGTAATATGGAAAAGTTGATTATTAAATTTAATCGACACCAAATGTCTGTTGTTTTAATAATATTTGCCTTAAAGAATTTAACTTCGTTTACGTACAGTATTTTGTTCAATATATTCAGAAAAGCTGGAAATTATCTCAGAATATATGAGTGCTGAACTGTTTCCGAAACTTCGAACTTCCCACTATTAATATTCTATTATTTGCTCATTGAAATGCCTTTTTGGATCTTGAACATTTCAGTGCCACACAACATTACATGGTTTGTTACTGCCTTCTTCATTCAGGTATATCAGAATGGCACTATGTCCATGGAATTATCTAAAAGGAAACTAAGTGTGCTCTTAGCCAAAGTAGTAATGAAAATAAAAAATTAAAGTCTATTTAGTGAATAAAAAATGAATGTTTTTTAGTAAACGAGTGTCTAATGGCTGAGCCTTGTTTTGGGAATAATAAAATCAAGCAGGTAAAGAAATGTAACTGTCCATGAAGTGAAACGATGGGAATATATGGCACAAATATCGAAGTGTCCATCCGAATAGCGAAAGTGATCTTCCAGAAACAAAAACACCGAAAAATATCATTGCTTTGTAATTTATAATCTTCCATAATACATTATGAAATGGACAAAGTCCGACAATTATTTTTAAAAATCTCTTAAAATAATCTTCCATAAGTAAATGAATTCTGGAGAGTTTTCTCAAGAGATGAGAATTAATTCATAGAACAAGTATGTGATTTTTTTCTCTGAATTTCTTTGATGAAGAATTATCAGTATTTACAGTATTAACATGGGAATTATTCATCTGATTTTTGTTGAATTTATCACAAAGTTTAGGCATTTGAACGTCACGGCTTTCATCAATTTCTGTTCAATCCTATTTAACCTCTAGTATAAAAACAGCTAATATTTATCTCAAAATTCAAATATAAACCTCACCAATATTCACTTAATCTCATCTATAAACAAGTTCTGTGTTTTAATAATGGAAAAAACTGAAATATAGGCTCAAGTATAACCACAGATAAACTTTGTCTACAAACCTAAGTGTATACCCAAGCAATGTTAACCTGGAATCTCAAGCATCAACGTAACTAATAATGATAGAACATATATTTACAGATAAAACGGAGTATAATAAAAAAAACACCATTATTAAATAAGCCAGCAAATATCATATAAGTATCACTATCCTCATAAGATATACTTAACCTGTTGTAAGAATTGATTAATGAAGATAATTATTCAGTATTCTTGATTGATAAACCAATATATGCATACCCCGAACTTATTTTACCTCTACAGTCGCTGTTGAAAAAGTAATCTCATAAACATGGTTTACCTCTGTATTTTCTATAAATATTTTCATGGTAATTCGAATAAACTGGTTTTCTTAGTGCCTCGACAACGTCAATGTAAGCATGCTCCTAGATAAGCAACACCATGTTAATGTCGAGCTACCTAGATACAACAACTCTTTGTCTGAATGACGTTATCGTATTGCTTGGGGAGAAATGATTAAAAAAGAAGACATATAGGACTGTAGTTAGTTCAATCCTTGTTGGGTGCTCCTCATTAGCATTTTTGTGACGTGGTTTAAAATATTTATATTACCTAATTAATTTATAATATCTTATGATTCTTTCTATGTCATCATGCGAAAAGTGTATCAAAGAGAATCTTCAGTCTATTACCAGTAATCAAGGAATTTCTGGTGTTATAAAAGTGCATAAAATGAATTCAAATGAGATGTTGGTAAATTAATGTCTTCTATTCAGCTATCTTTGACTATGATGTCAGAGACTGATGCATCGGGGACGAATGTAAAGTTTCGACATTCCCAGCTATACACCATATTTATTTTTGCTGTGTTCAAATAGCATTTTGTCAAAATGTTTTCTGACATGAAAGTGCATAAATCACTTAGGTGGGTCATTGAATTCTTTCATGTGCAAAATAGATGGCAACTGCTATAAAAAGGTTATGCCTGTCAGATTCAGTTATATATATATATATATATATATATATATATATATATATATATATATAGAGAGAGAGAGAGAGAGAGAGAGAGAGGTATGATATTATGGATAATGAATGCGTTAAATATCAGTGGAGTTGACAAAAGTTAGATGTTTTAGTAGTTGTGGCAGCAATATATTGTAAAAATGTTCGTAGAGATATTTGGAACCGACGCCAATGTGTTATATACATACATACATACACACACACACACACACACATATATATATATATATATATATATATATATATATATATATATATATATATATAATATAAACATACAAATAGGAGAAATAACAGACAGTGTAAATTTCACTGTTCGTTCGTAGCATTTACTTATATATAAATATAAATGTAAATGTAAATATAATATATATATATATATATATATATATATATATATATATATATATATTATATTAATTATTATTATTAAAAACAACAGATATTTTTGTGGATGAAATTTAATAAACGACTTTTTAAAATTATGAATAATACTTCTCAGACAAGCGGGAATTTCCTACAGAAATTGTCCAAAATAAATTTCTGAAGAAGGGTACAAGAAATATTGTCCAATGTCCTCATCAAGATAGAAAGAAATAATTGGTGAGTTTTGTAGAATTAGTGAGTGCTGTAACGCAAGCAAATGATGTTATGATGAAAGCGAGTTGGAACCTGTTTTGTATATACATTTGAAGATGAGGATTCTTAATTTATTATAGCATTTCATTTATTGGTGTTTGTTTGTTTTATGACTATTACTTCAAGGTTCGTAGTCCTGTCTTTACTATTTGATATTGCTAATATTTTTGTCTTTTTTGCGAGTAGATATCTAATGTTTCACTGAATTTTTTGCTATTTATTATGACTTAAGAAAGTCGAAAGATTGGATCATATTTCTTGCCATTTCCTTCTGAATTTCTCACTATTTCTGACGGAGAATGATTTTGCGGATAATTAACGATTAGAGAATTATATATATATATAATATATATATATATATATATATATATATATATATATATATATATATATATATCAGTCATCCTCAGACAGGCTGCTTCACTGTATCACAGTTCACCTTTGCTTCAAGCCGAGATCGAAACCCGACAGATTTGGTTTGGCAGAAAGTCTACCCAGAAGTTATCGCATAGCAGAGCGGAAGGAAATTGTAACGTTTTACTATGCGAAAGACCTCATTAGCTAGGAGAGCTCGATTCATGTCGAAGAGCTTTGCATTATCAGCGGCAGTGACTGTTTATATAATAATGCCATCCTCTCCGATATATATATATATATATATATATATATATATATATATATATATATATATATATATATATATATATATATATATATTTGCTTGGCAAGTGGGGTATTTATTTGTCCGTAGAGGATCCATGTAAAGTATTTTGGGTGATAGTCAACAATATATGAATCTATTGGCCATGTTTGCTCAGGTGTAAGTTTGAAATATTAATGCAACTGTCACCTCCAAAATTATTGGAACGACAAGGCTAATTCCTTTTTTTTTGTGCAGTGAAGACATTGTTGTTTAAGATCAAAAGATTAATATGAGACAAGTGTTCAGAATTTCAACTTTATTTCTTGGTATTTACGTTTAGATTTGTTTAACAACTTAGGACATAACACCTTTTATTTGAACCAACCCATTTCTTAAGTTTGCATCATGCTAAAACGCAGTATTCACGCCATGTGTTTAAAGTGTTGGCACGAAGAAATAGCTGTCAATCACGTGTTGCAGTAATTTTAGACACTTGAAAAATAGGTTAGTTCAACAAAAGGAGTTATGTCCTAAGTTGTTTAACACATCTACATGTAAATACCATAAAATAAATTTAAAATTCTGAACACTTGTCTCATATTAATCTTTTGATCTTAAACACAAATGTCTTCACTGGACAACAAAATTCACGGAATTGACCTTGCCCTTCCAATGATTTCTTTGGGGACTGTATCCGTCAGGATCCTATTAAAAATAATTTAAAAAAACTGGTCTAAATTATTTAATTGAGATATGTCTTAATGAAAACATCTGTCAATATATATATATATATATATATATATATATATATATATATATATATATATATATATATAGTTATATATATAATGAGAGAGAGAGAGAGAGAATGGTAGCTCCCTCTGTCCTGAGGGACGCAGGTTAGAATCCTTCCAGAGACCGTAATTTTTCGTTAATATGATTTTTCAGACATTGAGGCGGTAGCTGAAAATGAATAAATCTACTGTTTACGAAACAAACGGAGCATCTACTCTTATACAAATATCCACCAAAAATAACGTTTAAAGTAATAAACAATCTGCTGCATTAATAAAAATACATTACTTTCTCTCTCCTATATATATATATATATATATATATATATATATATATATATATATATATATATATATATATGATTTTATTCTTTTAAAATCACTGTTCTCTTCCACAGCAAAAAAAAATTATATATTAAGTTAAATCATTATGATGACAATTTATTTGTCTTATTCAATTTTCATCGTGAACATCTGTGCATTTATCCAAATGTTGATCACTTCGGAAATCAGCGATCAGTGTTCGAATTTCAGTCTAGTTCTTATGCGCTTAATTTCACTCTAATGTCGTTGATAAATAAATTAATCCTTTAAAATTGATTTAAACTGTGGGATAAATAAAAGGTAAAAGCATGAACTATACTCTTTGGGGGTAACCAGACTAAGTGAATTCTGTGAATTCTGTGAATTCTTAAACCGTGAAGAATTTAACATCCTCTCATCATTTCATCATGTCATGCTAATTCACTCACACACACACACACACACACACACACACACACACACACACACACACACACACACACACACACACACGCACACAAAATAAATGAATAAATAAAATAAAAAACAAATAAATAATATGCCTAGAACAATGATCGACTACAACCAGGAGGGTGATGTCATTTAAAATATAATCTTAAATATCAGATAGCACCCGGAAAAAAGAATTAGGACCGGCGTAGAAAAACATAAACTACGCAAAATAATTTTAGCATCGCCGCAATCTATGTCAGTATCACTTGCCAAACTCATCAACTGGAATCCGCTGTCGGTCTCAGGCGGTTTTAAAGAATATAAACCTCTTGCTTAGACCAAGCGGGATAAAGGATACACACACACAGGAAATGAGTGCGCTGAATAAATACAGGCCAAGGACGCAGAGAATAGATTAGAGGCGCGTGAGGAAGGAATAAGTGATCAGGGCTTTAGGGCTAAATCATCATGTGGATGAGAAAGGAAGTCTACAAGGATAAACCGAAGAATGTTTCGTGATACTTCTATTCAACGATGGAAATGACTTTGTTTATAATACACTGTTTATAGTACATTGTCTTTTACATCCGGACATTGATCTGAAGGACGGTATCATATGGGAAACAGAAAGATGGTTGATCCATCCAATAATTTACTGTGTGTCTCTTAAATTGTTTACCATACCATATGTACGCACGCACTCTTTGCTAATCGCGCACACACCAGCAAATATTTCTATCTATCTCTCTCATTCTCATCTCTCTCTCTCTCTCTCTATATATATATATATATATATATATATATATATATATATACATACATACATACATATATATATATTTATTTTTTATATATATATATATATATATATATATATATATATATATATATATTGATCATTTAACCTAAAGCTAGGCCGCTAAAAAACGTTTACAATGTATGAGAGAATATGAGAAAAAGAAAACATTATTAAGGAAAGAGAATAGTAAAAGAACAGGAATTAAGAAGACAGATGATAACTATTCATATTGCATTTACATTTTTTGAAGAGCAAATCTGAATGGAAAGCAAGAAGTTGAACGAGATTTCCTCCATCGAGAAGTTAAGGAGAAGAAACTGAATTAAATAATGAATGACTTTTCGGCAAACTGCAAATTACTGATGTACGACATTTCCGAGAGCAATGTAACTGCTGTTTCCGACTATTCGATTCATGCGAATCAATATTGGGCGTGTTTAGTTTGTGAATTTAGGACACTTATAAACAAACAGTACTTAAGTAAAATATGTCGAGGAAAATTATACCTGATGCACTTTATTTATTAGATTAGGTCGAAGAAATGCAAAATTCTGGATTTTTTTCCCGCAGCACAAAAATTTCGACGCTTACTTATCAAAAAAGAAATCCCACTAGCAAATGACAAGATCCGGTTTCCGCAAACTGAAATAATAAAAAATTAGATGATGCCGTAAATTCCTCAAGTGCTGCCGACAAATACAAAATATCTAAACTAAATCTCTCAGTGTTAGGCGACAGAGTAAGTATAAAATAATAATCTAAAAAGCTGAACAATTTATATAAAGGCAAATTATACCTTCCAAGTTCCTCGGATAATTTCATTAATATTTCAAACCATGTACTTACTAAGAGAAAAACGAAAATACTAAACCTAGTCTCAAAATGACAAATTCCCTCAACATTTGATGACAATCTTAAAAAGATGGCGATTGAAATTCTATACAATCAAATTCTCAAACTACAAGACGACAATATCTGTCTATATTTCTGAGATGATGTATTATGTCCACTATTTACATTATTCGGACACATGGCACATTGGATAAAGGGGTTAGTTAGATCCAGTGACAGGACACAGAGAGTGTGAGTTCAATACGTGGTTAAGGCGGTATAGAACTTTGAGAGGGGAATTAACAGGAGATAACTGACATCCATCAGACACGGCACGTGGAACTAGAACAGTCTACCCCAGTGAGCGAAATAAAGGGTTCAGTTCGACATTCCAACACCCTGAAGAAGGGCGGAGCGTACAACGGCGTAAAAGCTATGATAAACATGGAGACAAAGATGAAGACAATAGTCCGAATAATGTAAATAGTGTACAAGACGACAAATCCATAAAAGCCTGCTAACTTTACTCAAAGCCTAGAAAGTTAAAAAAAATATATCAAGATGAACGTCGAACCCAGATTATCAACAAAGCGTCGAGACAAGCATACGAGGAAGTAAAAAACAGGAAGGACATTAAAAAAGGGGACAAAATCCAACAATTTCGTGTTTGCAAAAAAGACTGAATACAGCGACATGCTTGACTCCATTCTCAGCGACAAAAATACATTGAAAAAAAAAAGAAAGAATGAAAGAAAGAAAGAAAGACAATATCAGCTTTATCAAGACAAAGATTAACAAACTGATCTCGGCTAACAACTAGGAGATCGGATTTCTCGAATGCCACACTAGTGTGGGTGATTATTACCCTGGTTGTTTACACGGGAATGTAAAAACATACAAACCTTTCATAATGTCACAAAATCTCTTCTTCTTTACATCAATTAGCAAAAACACTAAAACAACTTACACATCCATACTTACACAGTAAATACAAAATTCAGTCGACAAGCGAAATCCGCGACATACTACTGTCAACAACAAACGAAATAACAGCTTCCTAGCCTCCCCTAAACGTCGAAAGCTTATGCACTAATGTCCCAATCAAAGACAATATAGATGTTTTTTTTCTATATTTCTGAGATGAGGTATTATGTACACTATTTACATTAATCAGACTATCATCCTTATCTTTGTCGCCATATTTATTACAAAGTTTCGGCCGATGTACGCTCCGGGCTTCTTCAGGTGGTTCCACTGCCTTAACCAGGTATTGAAATCTCACTCTTTGGGTCCTGTCCCTGGATCTAACTAACGCCTTTATCCACTGTGCCATGTGTCCTCAAGATCTTGGAGAGGGGAATTAACAGGAGATAACTGATAACTGACATCCATTAGACAAGGCACGTGGTATTGGACAGTCTACCACAGTGAGCGAAATATAGGGTGCAGTTCGACATTCCAACCTCCTGTAGAAGGAAGGAGCATACAACGGCCGAAACGTTGTAATAAATATGGCGACAAAGATGAGGACAATAGTCTGAATAATGTAAATAATATTGATATCGTAATACAGAACGTACAAATTCATTCCTCCGTACCACCTCCTAAAATTAGACGAACTATTTTATTTTACGAAAAAAATTTATTATGCAGGACACAAGTACAATTTTACGACCAACGTAAAAACATATATGCACTAATTGACGGCAGATCAATGGGTTCAGTCCTGAATACGATTCTATCTACATGTGTAATGTGGAAAATAGTTTTCAATAATTCCACAAATCTCCACCCATATACTCTCTTATATCGGCGACATATGCATCTTAGGAAACAGGTCAGAAGAATTAAGAAACTGAATTAAATCTTTGCGAATAATTCTATCCGATACTTTACTTACGAACTCAGTATTAACAATAGAATCATTTTTCTTTGACGTAATCGTCGATGCCAGTAGCCACAATTTTATCACCTCTCTTTCCAAAAACAAACAAACAATAATTTTAGAAGCTCGTATTTACTTAACTACAAATGTGGATTCTTCACAGATACAAAATAGCTGTTTAAGAAAAACAGGAATTACCAAGCCAATGTATTCTGTTTTTCGTACATAATATTCTATAAGTAACTTAGTAATATTAAACAAAACCTAATCAATAATGGTATCTCTAAAAACATCGTCGACAAACAAATAAAATTATCCTTAAAAATCTTTAGGAAAAATAATGCCAGACCCCTAACTTAATCAAACAAAAATAAGCACACCATTAACTTGTATCGTAATAAAATGCATCCTCATTACAAACAGGATGAAAAAGCAATTAAAAACATTTTTATCACTCAATGACCCTAACAATCACCTAAGAGTTATCATCTACTTCAGAAGGTTTCTGCTATCTAATAATATTTATCTTATGCAGACAAATAATTGTAGATAGCACCAAAATACTCTACAGCATCTAATACAAGGGAAGGTACATCACTCTAGAAGCTATCATTATACAAAATAAACAGACCATATTAAATAAGATATCATTCACCACGGGAGACGGTATCTTGTATATTATATAATTAATGCGTGCATATATTATATTGGTATTATAAAGGAAAAGGCAGAGGGACCTCATGTCTCTATCCTTGAACATGCGCTCTATCTGATCTTTTGCAGTGATCTCCAAGATTTCATCGGTTTCCAACAAGGTGTTTATGCAGATGACACAACCATCAATCAGTAGTTAACTGAGGAAATATATGGCTTGTCACCGTTTTACTTTTGAAATATTCTGACACAACCGCCACTTCTCTTTTTCTTTTCTCGGACTGCCAACCCACGGAACTCCCTCCCAATTTGTTGCCTCCGGGAAAACTAGAATCTCCCTGTAACCACCTGCGTTCTTCTGGCGTTGTGGCCTTGCTAGGGGTGAAATGATTATGAAAAATGTGAGTCGGGTGTAAAGATTTAGAAGCATCTACAATGTACTGACTTTTAGCGTGTCTTTTGCTTTTCAGACTGATTTATAAATGTAATGAAATTCTGCTCTCGATACACAAGAAAGTTCACGTGAAAAGTCAAGAAAGAACGTGTGAATAAAGAGAAAATATCAGTAAAATTGATCGACTTTTTGTCTCTGTCTTTTCCAGTTTTCTCAGAATAATGACCTCAAGACAACTTATCTTAAAAGACATCTCACTGATAATATTGCCCATAATTGACCAATATATTTTCTTTCTTTCCTTTAAAACTTCTTGCTCATTTCTTTTATATATAATTATTTCTTCTCAGCAACCACAATTGATTTATAGCTCCATATTTGGCGTTTCTGCCTTTAAATCTTAATTGAATAAATTTATTTGTTTATATGAGATAACCAACGGGTATATTCTTCATTATTTGTTCATACGCTGTATAATTTTTGAGTATTTATTTATTTTCTTTTTTTCATTCCTGCCATCTTCTTATTTTCTGGGCCCCGTAAGAGAATAGAAGAAAAGTGTTGAAAAATAGAATGTTTATTATAAGACCAAATTCAATTCTTTTTACAGAAAAAAAACAACCAAAATACAATATCATGTACACATCTGTTTGATGATTTGTGATCTTAGAGAATAATTATTTTATAGTTTGAAAAAAGAAAACACAATTAAAGCGTTATTGTTTTCCTATTTTCCAGTGTTTATGTCCGATAAGTTTCGATTAGATGACATTATTAAAGAAAATCGTCTTTTCTTGACGAGCTTTGCTTAAATTTGCGCAGTCACATATTTTTCTATTATTTCATTAATTTCTTTACTGAAGGCGAAAATGATAGCAGTTCCATGAAAAAAAGTAAACGTGAAGGAAATATAAACATTATTATTAAAGGAGAATTTACTTATATTGTCATCAACATTTACTTTCATTTGTTTATCAATATATGGGCGTTTGTGTAAAGGAAATATTGAAAGATTCAGATAGACCATATCAAACTTCTAATAAAATTAACTTTTTAAACTTGACATCGACACACACACGCGTACACGCACACATAAATATATAGATATGTATTATATCAATAAAACATGGTTAAACATATTGTACTTTTCATGATTAAAAAGAAAAGCGAAAAATAAAACACAGCCGACCGGTTCCGCCCTCACTCAAAAGAGCTGGATCGAAGGATCATATATATTGTAAGAAAATAAAATATAAAAACAGTATGGAATATTAATGAAAGCGCAATACAATTAAATTGAAATCACAAGAACGTCTCTGTTAGAACAAAACGTGATTTTGAATTTTAATTGTATTCAGCCTTCATTAATATTATATATAGATTTTATGATTTATTTTCTTGCAACATATATGATCTCTCGATCCATCTCTGTTGAGTGAGGGTGAAAACAGTCGGCTGTGTCTTTTTTTTTATTTTTCGCTTTTCTTTTTAATTATGAAAAGCAAAATATGTCTAAACTTTTTTTTTTATTCTTATAAAATTTTGTACCCCGTAGAGAATAAAAATATATATATATATATATATATATATATATATATATATATATATATATATATATATATTAATTGATTTAAAATATTTTTTGCTACACAGTTCTAACCATGTTTTAAAAATGGAAGCTAAAATCTCCGAATTTAACTTTGTAATTAAATTAAAGACATTAGTTCCATTTCATAAAAAAAAAGCAAAAAAAAATTCGCTTGAGGACGAAATGGAACTTATGTCTTTAATTTAATTACAAAATTAAATTCGGTGCTTTTAGCTTCCATTTTTGAAACATGGTTAGAACTGTGTAGCGAAAAAAAACATATTTTAAATCAATTAATTTATAATATTAATGCTCTGTAAATTTACATTGAGCAGTATTTTGTAAAAATAAAAATATCTATAAGAACACCGGATTATATATATCTTACTGTTCTTTCTTCATATATATATATATATATATATATATATATATATATATATATATATATATATATAAATGATAAGAATTTCTGCAGTGTAGAATATTTTCTCTTGGAGACGTTATCTAAACATCTTAGTTCTCAGTGAAACTAAAACTGAATTCTCTGTTCCTGTTTATCTTCCTTTCTGTTGAAACGATTCTCGAACCCCCTCTATGGCCATGGTCTCTATGTCCATGAAAATCTAGTGCTAAGTTAATCGTCTTTTCTGATTTCAGATTGTTTTATATATGTGCTTCTGACTTTCACTATTAAACTCGGTTAGTCACTTATTCTTCCTGTATCGTACCCCTGTTTCTTTGGACTGTTATTTGTTAAATAGAATATCTGACAGTATAGACTTTTCTCTCTCTCTTCTTTGTCCTTCTATTTTTATGTCTGTCTGTCTGTCTGTCTGTCTGTCTCTCTCTCTCTCTCTCTCTCCCCCTCTCTCTGACAGTTGGGATAATAACAAACGTTTCTTTGTACCCGTTCTTAATGGATGTAAGTCTATCCACTGTTCGCTGATAATATGAGGCACCGTATAGCTTTTAAGAAGTTTGCTTCTAGAGATTTCTATCGGTTCTGTAAGTGTTGAACAAGAGTAAATTCTCAATTCCTCCACTCTTCAATCAGTTTGACTATTATCAACAGCTGATAAAATAGAATGTTTTGCTCAACGATTCTCTTCCAACTCACCACCCTCGGCCATCGGGTGGAGCTCTGTATGATTTCCAGTTTGAACGGAATCTCTACTGAGTGATATGAGCATAACTCCTTCCATGATTTCCGCTTTCATCTCCAAACTAGATCCACACAAGGACCTACGGAGCTGAAAGTAACCCTGCCGTAGTCCCACGGAAATGTTCACCGGGACTAATTCGCGTTTTCGTCAAACACCACAACAAATGCCTTGCTGCTACTTGATTTCAAGCTTCCTGGAAATCCTCTTTTGTAGTTCTTCTGTAGAACTCTAGTGAAGCTTTATATCCTGTTGATCATTGAAGCCTTTTTGACAATTGTCTCTAGTCAACTCTGAATTGGTTAAGCATCTCACTTCAAACGGCCTTCTTTCAAATAAAATAAAAAATATGGCTTCCGTTACTTTGGATCATCCGCCGATGTCTTAACAATTACTGCTGAATTTATCTATCAAGCTTGGGAAAAGAGTGGAGAGATTCGGGCTTTGAATTTAAATATCAACATGGTTGCAAGTATTTAATGATATTTGATATCATATCTGCGATATATTTGACTAAGGAAAATGATATGATGGGTAACAACTTTAGGACTTTGAAAACTACTGCTTGGTGTGATGACAGAATCAATGTTTCAATGACCACATTCCTTTATATATATATATATATATATATATATATATATATATATATACTCACTTTGAAAAACTCGTTTGTACGAATCATCTCGTCAAGTGCTTTAGCTCCAACTCCCCACCCACAAAAAATCCCCAAAACGAGTAAAATACTAAAAGTAAAGTGCTCAATACACTAAATAATTATTTGCCATTTCAGTCAGTTTTACCCTAAATATCCGTTTACCTGAAACTTATGTAGGTTTTCCTGGTTCCTTAGAATTATTTTTTAGTTATATATATATAGTATATAATAGTATATATTTTTTATATATATATATATATATATATATATATATATATATATATATATATATATAGAGAGAGAGAGAGAGAGAGAGAGAGAGAGTAAGAGAGGTTGCGTACGGTGGATAAATTGCCGCATGAATCACGAAAACATGAAAATAATGACATCTCATTTTAACAAATATATTTACTAAAATTATACAAAGGTACATTGAAAGAATAAAGATTAAAGTTATACAATAAAATCGCCATTGATATCAACCATGGCCTCCATACGACTTCGATATCTCCCGCAATTTTCGGGATAGTCTCCTTGTTTAATTTGGTGAATGCTGCCATAATCTTTGCCTTCAGTTCATCTTACAAGAAGTTTTGTTGGTCCCTCGCTTACCTGTGCCCCATAGATAATAATCAGGGAGGATCCAGTCTGTGCAATTAAGTTGCCAGATGTAAGGGGAGATGTGGTCGTAGAAATTGTCTGACAGCTCTTACTGGGTTCTCCTGCTTATATGGCAGAGATCAGAATCCTGTTACCATATATAAGGTTTTCCAGTAGCCACCCTACACACTTGACTTAGGGCAGAATTACCTCCTCAAGGCAACTTGATGTATGACTCCGCGTCTGCGGAGGGGCTCTTCGGAAGTTCTTTTATTATCAGAACGATCAGACTGAGTTTTCCGAGCTGCCGTACCTTCGCAATCATCATTAGACTCATTCATCTCCTTCCAAATATACACTGTCCTCAGATTGACACTCAAACACTCTAAAATGTTCGGTTTGGAGATTCTGACCCGAATGCAAAACCATACTGCATGGCATTTACAATTTTCTGGTAGAGTGAATTGCGTCATGGTGCTCTTTTTCTTAGAGAAGGTGCTCAACTGACCCTTGTATATTGTGCAAACAAAATATAAAACAAGTTATGTGCATGTAAAATGGCGATGCATGCGCCCCCATCGCATATATATATGGAGAGGTAAAGAATAAGATGATTAAAATGTCTTCCGTTGTAGATATGTTTTTATTTCCTTTATAAATGACAAAGGCATATTCGCTTCTATAAATACACGAGAGGTCAGGAGATGTGATCCCGCATTAAGATAGAATAAAAAGAAACCTGATGTTTAATTAAATTTTGGATCGAGATGGTACTTTTTAATCACATCCTATTATATACATACAAATTACGTACACATTGTTTCATGTGTGTATATTAGTGTATTTCTCAAATGTCTGTTAAATTGTCTTTGGATGGGTAAATATATTTTTGCAAGAAACTTGTAGAGTTGATTTAAAGGGAGATAACTGAGACGTCAAGACGAGGCATGGCACGTTGAACTAGAACAAAAAAATATGGTGGAAGAAATAAACGGTTTAATTTGAAATTCCAGCCACCTGATTGACGTGAATATGAAAATGAAGAGGAGGACAACATTCCGAACTATTTGAATAAATAAGGAAATTCTTTTGTTTTATTCTTTTGAAATATGATTGTCCACTATAATAAGATTTCGTATGAGGAGAGATTTTGTTTCCACTGTTAAAGGCAAGGCTTTGCCAAGCTCCATTCTCAGCTTTCTCTACCATATGAAATTCCTGTTTCATATATCCATTTTCTTTCCTTACAATTCTAAATGCCATTTTTTTTAAATAAGAAAGAAAGCATTTTGTTTCATCTATGTGTCTCTATTCCCCCGCCAACGTCCATTCTCTTTGCTTGTTCTTATTCTTCTATATGACGCATCCCTTCTGATATTCATGCGATCATTGTTCTTCATAACTTCCTATCTTTTATAGCACTTAATAATATCTTTTTCGTATACCGCCAAGTTCTTGATCTGCCAAATATTTACACAAGATCATTAATTGTATTCCTCGCTGCTTACCTCTGTCTCTTTTACCTTCAATAAGCCTTTTAGTTTCAAAATCAATCCTCCTTTCCTCATTATTTTCCCAAGAAATGTCAGTTGTCGCTTTCTGATTCTAAATATCAATGTCGATTTTTGCCATTTTCTTTAAGATTCCCTTATTGGACACATGTTCATTTAATAGTTTCCACGGTATCCCGCAGAGTGACATTTCAGTTGCATCACATCTATAATGAGATTGTCCTTCGTCTGGCAATTAATTAATGTTATATCTGTTATCTTCATCCATTCTCTTACACATGTTATCATCTGTCTGTCACTGTTTGTTTTACCAAGCATTGCATTTTCTTTTGGCAAATTTATATATGATATATATTTATATATTTAAATATATGGTATATATTTATATATGGTTATTATTTATATATGGCATTTATAAAGAGTATTTTTAAATGGTATATATATATTATATATTGGACACTCAAATTTTGTCTCTATCTAGAAACGAAATATTTTTTTACTGTGGTCATTACTCGACACTCATGTTATCAGAACAACGAAATATTTCATCAGAAAATACTAAGTGCAGATTGCTAATTCTTTGCCATTTATTCTTTTCTTTGAATATATCTATTTGGATATTTTTAAAGAATTCCATATTTATTCTTGTCTTGTTCCAAGAAAAAGTTGAAATTAAGGGACGCAATTTTCAGTGTATGTTGAAATACTTGGCACATAATTGTATTATATGCTATAACAAATTTAATACTTATATAATCTCTAACTAAAACGACACTTTTTGTGTGTAACATTATTTGTATCAATACCTTACGTTGAATTAAAAATTATTAATATCCAAATGTATTGCACAATAGAATGCAAACGCTTCTTGATTATAAAATGGTGTTCCAATAACTTGGACCGATTTTAAATGTAAATTAAGTTTAAGCGTCTATTGATTTTTCTTTCTTTTTTCTTTCAAATTTAATAATTTAATTCTTTGGCAATTTCAACCAGGGAAAGATTAACAATCACACAACGTGCTAAAATTATCGAAGCCTATTACGAATATGGACATTCAAACAGAAATATAATATGTTCCCAGGTTGCATCATCTCTCGAAACAGTGAAGTCAATTGTCCACCACGATCGTGAGACTTGTCGCCGTTCGATTTCTTCCTTTGAGGTCATCTCAAAAGTAAGGTCTATACCAACAAGCCAACAACAATTCAACAGCTGGAAGATGAGATAATAAGGTATATTGGTGAGATCGAGGGGCAACTATGCAGAGACGTATTCAAAGATTTTGACCAACGAGTGGATGTGTGCCGCCGAAGATTGACGTACATTTGAGCTATATTATTTTTCACACATAATTACCTATTAAACATGAATAACATTATCCAATAGAGAAATAAACAAATGTTCACCAATAACACTGATTTATTTACTGCTGACTTTGGTCCGTCTTAATGAAATACCCGTCACCTAAATACAATGCTTCCGCAAATGTTTTCTTTTAATCACTTCACACCAATCAAGGCAATAATGCTACTAAGGCGCAAGGGATTACTGACTGTGAGAGAATATGAGAAAAAGAAAACATCATTAAGGGGAGAGAACAATAAAAGAACAGGAACTAATTAGTCAGAAGAGAATGATTGAAATTGCATTCAGATCTTTGCTGTTCAAAGTTGACTGTAAAGCAAGAAGACGAGTGAGATTTCGAAAACCGACAGGTGCGACAGAAGTAACAATTAGCATGGAACTTATTTTTACATCAATCCATTTCAACAGTAAAATGATGAGAACTTACCGCCAATCTAAGGCTACGCTTAAATTGGTAAAGTCATGGTAACAAAAAGGACATTTAAACTAACACACACAAACACGAAGTGGTTAGATCGTTAGCCTTCTGACCATGACCCGGGTTCGAATCTTCGAGACTTCCTGATGCTATCGGACTAGATAAAGTTCGATCCCAGCATTCGGTACCTTTGAAAAGTGACTGAAACATACCACGGATTGAAACAAGTCTTGTGAGTGAAATTGGGTAGACGGAAACTTGAGGCCGTCGATTGCTGTGCTAGCACGAAGTCATGTGACCGACGGTTTGAGTGTGCTGGTGTTGTACAGATTGGTGATCATTCTAGATAACACGCTCTCTCCCAAAAACTGTAACTAAGGTCTGCTCAGTATAGTTGTAGTATAAACCCTAGTTGGGCTCAGTGGGTGTTGAACAAACACAAATGTGCCTGGGCGAGAGTCTTCAATAGGGATTGGCTAGCCGCCCTATTAGACGGGTATCCTCGAATAAGTGTGGCCAGCTATATATATATATATATATATATATATATATATATATATATATATATATATATATATATACGTCTAAATCACATTAAGAGTCGGGACTGAGGCAATCGGATATCTAGCCTCACTGACGACTTTTGAAACGCGAAACTGTCTGTCTATATATATATATATATATATATATATATATATATATATATATAGAGAGAGAGAGAGAGAGATTTTATGTTGTATGGTGATCCGTAGTTTCACACATTAATTGTTCATCAGACAATAGGTTTTGTTTATTTTCAAGCCCTAAATATAGGAGAAGAAAGAAAACAGATCCTTCCCAGGTCATTTATTTAAGGCTAATATTTCAGATTATTGATAATCATGATATTGTCTACTCAACACTCTTTATGAATATATCAAAATAATTCAAATATTAAACAATGTCTCTCTATCTCTCTCTCCTCTATCTATTTCTTATATATATATATATATATATATTAAGGCATTAAAACTAGAAATGTTGTATTGCAGGCCATGATAAGTTTAAAATAAAACACAAACAGTCGACCGGTTTCGTCCTCTCGTCAGAACTGTTAACGGGAATTTAGATTATGAGTAAAAAAAAGAAAAAAAAGTCTGTCATGGGTGACATGAATGAATGGACAGGGGAAGGAAGGAAAGATAAAATTATACCACCAAGCTGCTAGAAGCGCAGAACAGCAAGTCCAAGCAAACAATCTCTTTTGTTTGCAAAAGAAAACTGCTTGGACCTGATGTAAAGCGATTCCAACACCTTGAGATGGAAATTTGAGTGCGAACTGGCCAAGACGGAAAACCAGTTCACACTGAAATCCATCGCACAAGTTGGATTCTTTATAAAATGATCCGCAATGGAAGACCCATAAGTGTTACGAATGGTATCGCCCAAAAGAAAATTTTTGTTTTAGTATTATCGCAGGTACGTGTTGTTTAATTCTCGTCCAACCGCTGTGTCGTTCTACCTATGTAGTCGCATCCACAACTACATTTGAAATAGTAAATAACAATTTAATATGGTGGGGGGGTAGAACATCTTTACACATAGATGGAAGTACAGACCTAGTTTGAAAAACAACACGAACGTTCGCTGCAAAATAACACTCACGTGAACTACATGAAATACGCTTGGCGAAGGATTCACTAATCTACCCAACCACGGTAAACGAAATAGACCGGACATTTTACCAACTGGAAAATTTTTGTTGAACCTGGCGGTCTCATCTCGAATAACCGATTGAACAATGTTCAACGGATAACCATTGTTCACAAAGATCTCAGTTAAACAACTGATTTCATGTTTCAAGGTGTCATCCGAACAGATCATTAACGCCCTATGTGTCAGGGTCCTAATCAAATTAATCTTTTGTTGTTTAGGACAAAAGGAGTCCCAACGGGTATATAGTCCTGTAAAATAGACTTCCTGTACACAGAGGTAATAAACAAGGAAGAGTTCTTTGAACAAGAACATCTAAAAGGGCAATGAACCATTGACCTCCTTATCTACTAATAAATTTGGGCAGGATGAACACCATTGAGTAGGGAAAAAAATTGATCCACTTCCGATTCATGGCTGAACACACAAAAAGTGTCATCAACATACCGAAATAAACCTTGGGTCGGCAGAACTTAACAAAAAGGCTTTCTTCATAAAAACCCACAAAATATTTGCCAAAACAGGACCCAAGGGAACCCATCGCTACACCAATCTGACGATACATGATATTGTTGAAACTGAAATCGACAAACATAGTGGCAAATTTTGAAGGTATATTCGGAGGTCAAATCACTGCGATATAACATATCGCTGCAAATATCAATAGTCTCCGATAAAGGAACACAAGTGAAGAGGCTACAGATGTCAAAGGAACACATAAATCCATCAGTGGCATCACAATTCCGAATAAATTTGGAAAAGAAAATGAATCTTTAATACAAAAGGAACTGTAATGCTGCAACACTGGTTGCAACATTATAGCAAACCACTTTGCGACTTTATGCTGTGAAGACCCAATCATCGATAATATGGGTCTCAACGGGACACCCTCCTTATGAATCTTAGGTAATCCATATAGACGGGGACGAATAGAACCAGACGGTCTCAATTCCTCCGCCATTTTAGAGGAAAGAACACCAACCCATTTGACTAGGTCTGTACTTCCATCTATGTGTAAAGATGTTTCCCCCCACCATATTAACTCTGTTATTTACTATTTCAAATGTAGTTGTGGATGCGACTACATAGGTAGAACGACACAGCGGTTTGAGAATTAAACAACACGTACCTGCGATAATACTAAACAAAAAAATTTTCTTTGGGCGATACCATTCGTAACACTTATGGGTCTTCCATTGCGGATCATTTTATAAAGAATCCAACTTGTGCGATGGATTTCAGTGTGAACTGGTTTTCCGTCTTGGCCAGTTCGCACTCTTTTCCATCTCAAAGGTGTTGGAATCGCTTTACATCAGGTCCAAACAGCCTTCTCTTTGCAAACAAAGAGATTGTTTGCTTGGACTTGCTGTTCTGCGCTTCTAGCAGCTTGGTTGGTATAATTTTATCTTTCCTTCCTTCCCTGTCCATTCATTCATGTCACCCATGACAGACTTTTTTCTTTTTTCCTCATAATCTAAATTCCCCGTTAACAGTTCTGACGAGAGGGGACGAAACCGGTCGACTGTGTGTGTTTTATTTTAAACTTATCATGGCCTGCAATACAACATTTCTAGTTTTTAATGCCTTAATACGCTTTTGTACCGTTTCTAACCTATTTAAATATTTTAAGAAAAGGTACTCCCCTGAGTCAATTAGAAAATTGAATAAATTGTTACAGATTAGGTCTAAAATTGAAATATTGAAGGTTAAGACTAATTTTTTACATTCTTGTCTTCAGCACCGGGTTTGCCCGTCTTTTATTTCCTTTCGGATTAGGAGGGCTAAGTTGGTGTCTGGTTGGAGTATAGAGAGAGCCTTTATTAAGGATTTTCTCTTGCAATTTTCTAACCAGGATTTGGGCCTACAGGGAAGATATCATCTGTTATGGCGTGAGGCAGGTAATTATTTATCCTATTTTGATAGAATCCGCTTTGCCCGTTACGTTGGTTTGATATCTGCACGTTGTCGTTCTAAGATGGCTAGCAGTTTTCAGAATAAGTTGAAACAACTTATCTCCAAGAGATTTGGCTGTATGGTTGAACCAAATGCTACAAAAAATGTAGTAAATTTGTCTTCTTATTCTCCCTCAGAGATTGAGCTTGCTATCTTGGCCCACGGCCTAGATTTTAGCATTCCTTTCACTTCTATTAGTAGGGAGAATATTTTTTCTGAATTTGAAGTATTGTATGCTCAACTCTCGAAACTTCAACCGGTGTCTGATAATAAATCCAGCGACTTTCGAGCTAAATTGAATGATTTGGCTCCTAGTTCTCCCATTTCTTTCTCTGAATCGAAATGGAGAAGTGAACACCATAAGGTTATTAGATCCCTTAAGGATAACCATTCTTTGGTTATTACTAAACCGGATAAGGGATCTGGTGTTGTCCTCATGGACCGCCATGACTACATTAACAAAATGTTAACTATATTGAATGACCCTTCAAGTTTCAACGTCTTGGTTCCATTGACACTCATGATTCTACATTGACTTCTGAAATTCGATTTCAGAAACGTCTTGTCAAATGGGTAAAAAGTGGTGTTCTTTCCTCTAAAATGGCGGAGGAATTGAGACCGTCTGGTTCTATTCGTCCCCGTCTATATGGATTACCTAAGATTCATAAGGAGGGTGTCCCGTTGAGACCCATATTATCGATGATTGGGTCTTCACAGCATAAAGTCGCAAAGTGGCTTGCTATAATGTTGCAACCAGTGTTGCAGCATTACAGTTCCTTTTGTATTAAAGATTCATTTTCTTTTTCCAAATTCATTCGGAATTGTGATGCCACTGATGGATTTATGTGTTCCTTTGACATCTGTAGCCTCTTCACTTGTGTTCCTTTATCGGAGACTATTGATATTTGCAGCGATATGTTATATCGCAGTGATTTGACTCCTCGAATATACCTGAAGAAGTGTTCGTTGAACTCATGAAATTTGCCACTATGTTTGTCGATTTCAGTTTCGACAATATCATGTATCGTCAGATCGATGGTGTAGCGATGGGTTCCCCCTTTGGGTCCTGTTTTGGCAAATATTTTGTGGGTTTTTATGAAGAAAGCCTTTTGTTAAGTTCTGCCCGACCCAAGGTTTACTTTCGGTATGTTGATGACACTTTTGTGTGTTCAGCCATGAATCGGAAGTGGATCAATTTTTCCCTACTCAATGGTGTTCATCCTGCCCTTAAATTTACAGTAGATAAGGAGGTCAATGGTTCATTGCCCTTTTAGATGTTCTTGTTCAAAGAACTCCTTCCTTGTTTATTACCTCTGTGTACAGGAAGTCTACTTTTTACAGGACTATATACCCGTTGGGACTCCTTTTGTCCTAAACAACAAAAGATTAATTTGATTAGGACCCTGACACATAGGGCGTTAATGATCTGTTCGGATGACACCTTGAAACATGAAATCAGTTGTTTAACTGAGATCTTTGTGAACAATGGTTATCCGTTGAACATTGTTCAATCGGTTATTCGAGATGAGACCGCTAGGTTCAACAAAATCAAACCTGCTTCAGTTGGTAAATGTCGGTCTATCTTCGTTTACCGTGGTTGGGTAGGATTAGTGAATCCTTCGCCAAGCGTATTTCATGTAGTTCACGTGAGTGTTATTTTGCAGCGAACGTTCGTGTTGTTTTTCAAACTAGGTCTGTACTTCCATCTATGTGTAAAGATGTTCTACCCCCCACCATATTAACTCTGTTATTTACTATTTCAAATGTAGTTGTGGATGCGACTACATAGGTAGAACGACACAGCGGTTGGACGTGAGAATTAAACAACACGTACCTGCGATAATACTAAACAAAAAATTTTCTTTGGGCGATACCATTCGTAACACTTCATGGGTCTTCCATTGCGGATCATTTTATAAAGAATCCAACTTGTGCGATGGATTTCAGTGTGAACTGGTTTTCCGTCTTGGCCAGTTCACTCACTTTTCCATCTCAAGGTGTTGGAATCGCTTTACATCAGGTCCAAGCAGCCTTCTCTTTGCAAACAAAGAGATTGTTTTTTGGACTTGCTGTTCTGCGCTTCTAGCAGCTTGGTTGGTATAATTTTATCTTTCCTTCCTTCCCTGTCCATTCATTCATGTCACCCATGACAGACTTTTTTTTCTTTTTTCCTCATAATCTAAATTCCCCGTTAACAGTTCTGACGAGAGGGGACGAAACCAGTCGACTGTGTGTGTGTTTTATTTTTAAACTTATCATGGCCTGCAATACAACATTTCTAGTTTTTAATGCCTTAATACGCTTTTTTTGTACCGTTTCTAACCTATATATATATATATATATATATATATATATATATATATATGAGGACAGAGTATGGGGAGAGAGACAGAGAGAAAGGAAATATTTCTTCATTGCGGCTATTTTTAGAAAGAAAATCACCGTATATATGTAGTATTTCAAATGCTTTCGATCGGACCAAATATTTAATTTAAAACAAAATATACGCTCAATATTTATATTTTGAAAGTGTAACCAAATTCTTCAAGTTCATCTCTCCGTCGATTTGTCCAGTACGTCGCAAATTCATTGTTTCCCTGTATTTATCTTATTGTTTAGCATTCTTGCGGTTGTCGACGTTATATGAAAACTGCTAATGTCACAACTTAATGGCAGTCTCTTGCGTTTGTTTCATAAACTGATTAATGCTTAATTCTATTTCCAGTTCAGCGAAAACATATAACAGTGTACAATTGAACCTGTGACATATTTTCATTATATCATCTTTGTGTTGTCATTTAGCATATTCTGTCCTTCACTGTGTCCTCCGGAAACAACGATGTCGGCACCCATAAGAAATCGACGTCAACATCTTTATACTATTTATTCCCAACTTCCTATTTTCAACAAACAGGCCTGCACAGCCAACCAAGATTTCCATGATAATACAACAGTGAATACTATGATTCGAATAAAATCAACCAAAATAAAATATCCAGTAACACCCGTTCACATATTCGAGAAAGCTAATTAGTTACGTGGTCTGAAGAATATCTAAAAAGAAAAATGAGAATTATTTACGCTCCAGTCGTTCTTTTGATTGTTATCTCTTCACATGAAATACTTTTTTTTTTCACAGAAAAGCAAGTCAGTACGTGCGAGTGCATAGAGACCTTTAACCACAGACCCACCTTAATCTATAATTGATTTATCCAAGTGTTTTCGATGTTTTCATCAAAGCTGTTCTATTTAATAATGTACTAATTAAAAGGTCTGCATCGAGCAGATGGCGTTAGTCACATCGATACCCACAATGCAACGTGTCACAAATACGTCATGTCCTAAAAAAGGTTACAGGATTTTCATCTGCGTTAATCAAACAAAGATCATTACGCCCGGGTAAAAGCCCCGACCAATGACGCATCAGAAATGTCAATATTTCAAGGAGACGCTGAACAATTGTTTGCTACGCTCTAGGGAGCAGCTGAACGCTTTCTGGTTGCTATAGTTGCTTTTGTCATTCACGTAACTGCTTTTGTTTAAACTAGCTTCCTATTAGCCACTTCAGTAATAAAATCAATGCAGCATTTATTGAAAACTTTCTTTTATATTCGTATTTACCTCGTCGTTTAAAGGCATCGAGTTTCATTAACCAGAGAAAGAAAAAAAACATTTGTTTTGATTTATCTACTGAAATTGTGGTTTTTATTAGCTACAGCTTTCCATCAAATATTCCTTTCGCTGCGGCCATTTTCGTCAAGTCTCCATATAAAACATTATCAACAATATCTATATAATCTCAAATCTTTCAATTTTTAAAAAATATCTTTATTGTCTGCCAGTCTCAATTTAACTGGTGACCTAGACCAAGTGAGGGCATTTCTCTTCATTACACAAATAGGCTGCTTCATGCGAGAGTTGGATGAAAATTTCGAATACTCTGAATTTGTAAATACTCTGATAGTCGAATTCTCTGCGGAACCCAGACGAGGCTACGTCTACGAACAGAGTTTATCGACATACTTTGTTTTAGGAAACTGATGACGACGATTGATACCTTGTATATATTTAAAGACTTTAAGCTCCAGGAATGGTGCACACAGTCAAATGCCTTACGGTAATCTATCCAGGGTATACTGAGATTTTTTCTTTGAATTGAAGTAGCTTTCCAAGATCATCCTATTAATAAATAATTGATCTTTACATCCGTAAGTGCCACGTTTGCTCCCTTTTTGTTAAACAGGTAGTATCTCGTTTTTATCTAAGAAGGAAAAGATCTGTTTTGTCAGAATAAATGTCAACATTTTGTAAATAGTGGGTTAGGATTAAGGACAGGAAAATAAATCTACTATACTGAAGCAATAGTCGAATATAAATATAGGCAAAAATATTACGACATGAAATGCTTATCTTACTATTTCGAATAAGACGTCCTTTATCATAAAAAGAGACTTGTTGCACAACAATATTATAAATAAATTAGAATTATTCATGTCGATATATCAATAATTTAACAAAAAATGATCTTAATATAATAATTCTTAATGAAAATTATTATAAATTTATTAATAAAATAAGCTTTCTACAAAACATTTTGAAAATAAATCAGACGATGTATACATTGGCTAAACGTAAAGCAATTAAAGCAAATATGTATTTTAATAATTAAAGTTTATAAATGCATAAAATTTTAAAAAATAATTTAATAAACTAAGAAAAATATAAGAATAAATGGATAATTTTTGGACTTTCTAACCACCTGAAGAACGCTGGAGCGTACACCGGCCGAAACGTTGTGACAAAAATGGCGACAAAGATGAGGACAATAGACCGAATAATGTAAGTAGTGTAAATAAAAGAATTTAGAAAATCTATTGTATATTCGTTTGGTTAAATGAAAAATTACGTCTATTAATTTTTGTTGAAGAGAATTTTTCACATGTCGTAATATTGTTTGTATTACTGTGTTGACAGAATCAACATTTTCTTTCCATTTCTTAAAATGTTTGTTGTGTACGTCGTGATTTTGTTAGTAAAGGTGGTAATGGGGAAAAACGTGATGTAGATTAATATTTAGATAATATTCAATACCGGCGCTCTTGTGGACTTTCCTTCCGAGTGAAATATTTTCAAATTTTTTGAATGTAGCTTTTTTTCTTTAAATAAAAAAAGGCAAAGGGACAAGACAACATGACTATGTCCGGGGCCTTTGTTAACAAATAGGCAAATGCATAGAAGCAGTTTCCTTCATGGAAAACGGGATAAAGTTTCGGTCATGTCAGAGGCAAAACTATCTTCTGTAGGACTTCTCATTAGAGGCCAGTTGTTATTAATTCCAATGTTTAAGGAAAACAAACAGAAATACACGTATAGTAATTCAATTAATTGTAGCCACTAAAATAACATTTATAGTCACACACACACACACACACACACACACACACACACATATATATATATATATATATATATATATATATATATATATATATATATTGAACAATAAAAAAAAAAAAATTAAAAAATTAAAATCATTAGACACACTGGGTTTTAGATTAATATTCTTTCGTTTTTTTATTATTATTATTCCATTTACATTCCTCGACTAGTTTCGACCGAAATGGCCATCATCGGGAGGAGAAATATTTCTGCTTGCTGTTAGCAGTAAACTACAGAAATGAATGTCTTTTGTTGGAGAAAATGAACTTTTGTCTGTAGTTTTCATTTGTTTTTTTATTTTTTATCTTTTCACATGAATCTTTTAACATTCCTTGTGTTGGTCAAACAGTCTCTTTTAAGTTGTTATTTGAGATAAGAACTGGATAGATACATTTTATCCTGAATTCTCTGGTCAGTTTGATATATATATATATTACCTAAACGTTATTTTTAATGCAT
>CAHIKZ030003683.1:805000-807500 GCA_903632075.3 Acanthosepion pharaonis
TCACTGTTTCTCTCTCTTTTTTTCACTCTCTCACGCATGCGCACGCATACACAGACAAACACTTACACACACACGCACACATATACATATGTGTGTGTGTCTTTGTATGTGTGTGTATAATTTATTTACATATATATATATGTGTGTGTGTTTGTGTGTTTGTGTATAATTTATTTACACACAAACACATATATATATATATATATATATATATATATATATATATATATATATATATATATCTATATTTCATATTAACCGCTTTAAGCAATAAATTAAGCATAGCTTAAAAAAATATGTGTTTATATATATATTATATATATATATATATATATATATATATATATATATATATATATATATATGTATATATGCTTGGAATTTTGAGAGTAAATTCTCATTTTTGCACAATTGAATGACGTGCATTGAAAAAAAATTTTGAGGTTGCTTTAATTACTCTTTATTACGAGCGTCTTTTTCTGCTAGCAAAATTACAGATGGTTTTATTGATATTTATTCTGAACATACATCCAGACATTCTATAATTACAGATGTTTGCTTCGTCTTGCTTCGTATTTTGATATTGTTAACATCATACACACAAATATACAACACACACACATATTAAAGTATATTTGGCTAGCAGTCAGTCAGTTATGTGCCATGCATGATACACGCGCAGGCGATCATGTGTCTCTCGATACATGACTGACGAGGCAGATTTTTTTGTAGTAGGTTGGCATTTCTTTTTTACGGTAGACCAGTTGTCATCTAAGGCTATAGAACCCGGTATGTCTTGCTACTTACTCATAACTGGAGGAAAAGAAGAGGATTCATACCCTTCCCAAAGGTATTAGCACCTTATTGAATGTAATGTACCCGAATGGAATTCGTACTAGGCTCTCCGATTCCTCGATCCGAGGCGCTATCCTAACTTTTCTTTTAACTATTTTTCAGTGAATATGACAGACAAGTAATCTTTCATTAATTTTAGTTAGTAGGAAAATACTTTTTTTTTATGTGTTATGGATAATTTGAGTAGCGCAACCTTTATCTGCGTGAAATTTGCAAATTTAGTAAGCGTGTCAAAATTAAATTTTGACCTTGTCTGTTGTTCTCTACTCGGCTCTAGTGTATTTCGGTCATATATATATATATATATATATATATATATATATATATATATATATATATATATATATATATATAAAAGTGAACATTGAAGTCAACACACATATGCAAATATATTTATATTTACGTACGCTCTATCTCTGAGATTGAGCCCTTTATCACATAAATATATAGCACACCTTAAAACTATATATATATATATATATATATATATTTGAGAGAGAGAGAGAGAGAGAGAGAGAGAGAGATGAGTATAAGATGAAATGCCGAAAAATTATGAATCGGAAATGACAGGATGGTATGACAAAAAATAAATAACAAACGCATATCAATTTAGCATGTTTCATTTTTATTAATTCTTCCTCAGAAATTGAGAAAAAAACAAACAGACAAAATAATAAAACTTTGTCATTTTCAGTTCTTATTGATCAGTCACATTTTACTTCTATTAAAACACTAGTTTATTCTAAATGGATGTAAGTTTGCTACAATTCTGTTATCTTTAAACGGGCATCAGATGGTAATGTCTATTCTGATTGCATATGTTTGTCTCTCTTGTAGGAGGAGTTCGAAATCGAAAAGTTGGTTTTACGAAAGCAAACAAAAAGAAATATTACGAACACTAAGTAAAACATGAAATTAACCAACGTACTGCATCTAGAAGAGAAATAATTTATTTGAATGTTGAACCAAATTGTAAACAAACAGGATTAAGATAACAAGAGAGACTATATAACAAAATCTTTTACTTACTATTGTCTTCTTTTAAGTGCCGTGTCCCTTCAGGGTGTGGACATTCATGTCTCTCCATAATTTTCTGATCCTTGTATATTTATGCAAAAATCCACTTTCTATCAAACCTCATTCTCCCGATACTGTTATACATTTACAAAGTCTATTTATTTATGTCCTTTTATCACTCTTGCACTCAACATATTCAATCATTGTTATAGTCTTCTTTTTTA
Source organism: Acanthosepion pharaonis (assembly GCA_903632075.3). Taxonomy (NCBI): domain Eukaryota; kingdom Metazoa; phylum Mollusca; class Cephalopoda; order Sepiida; family Sepiidae; genus Acanthosepion; species Acanthosepion pharaonis. The sequence continues at coordinate 807,097 of CAHIKZ030003683.1, forward strand.
TATTATGTCGTAAAATTTCGAACGTCTCGTTCTGATTTGAAGAATACGTAGGTTTAAATTTCCATTTAAAATTAAATGACAACGGTCTTTATGTACTGCACATTTGATTTTTGCCGAACATATATAAATCGGTTTAAAGACGCCATAATTAATTAATATATGGTCTATTATATGGTCATAATCAATGAATGTTCTATGGTCTCTCCAGCAGAAAATAATTAGCGCATTATTAAAAGAAATGAAAAAGTAAAGAAGCATGTATATGTACGTGTGTGTGTGTTTGCGTGTGTGCATGGATAGGGTGAACCTTATACATAGGAGTAATTTTCAGGGTTTTATGATCAGTTTTTAATGCAAACATTACGGGGCCGCATTATATACAGGTGATTTTTTTTAAGTTAAAA